>JAQFVV010006287.1:3498716-3688141 GCA_028023455.1 Epiperipatus broadwayi
ATTCTCCCACTGTTATAAATAAATGAAAAATAAAATAATACATGCATTCTTAACATTTCTTATGGTATTACTAAGTCAATATTTTATTCTTTCATAAGTCCAAAATAAATCTTAAGGGATTCTAATTATGATGGATGGGTTAAAATATAAAGCTTTGGGCATTATGAAAGTTTTTTTAACGATACATCAGGGATTGAGACAAGTACCATTTCTACCCATTTCATTCCCTTCGTTCATAGAACCTTAATAAAGATCTGCATGATTTCTTTTAAACATACATATATTTTGCTAAATGCACTTACATAGGAGATTCAATTACGATTAAAATCATGGACTTTAAAAGATGTGGAACTAGATTTAGAATGACGAGTGCATTTATCACTTATCTTTTTAAGATTAATTTGGCTAGTGTTTAGTCATCTTTAACATTAATGTTTTCCACAATTACAGGTAAAGGTGTTTTGATCAGACAAATGTTCAGGTTTACCAAAACAAAGCCTAATTGGAGACATCCTAGTAGACTCATTTATAGTTACATTTATAGACTTAATTACCTGTGGCAGCTTATTGACCCATTGTTTGTGATCATGTTCTACATATACCCTAAATAACCTACTTAACTCATGCATGATTCTTTCATTTCGATTGGATTGGGAGTTTCTAACAGAGCACACAATATATTGAATATTTTGTTTTTTACCCCACTTTTTCCATGTACCAGAAATTAATGCAGTAGCGTGGTCGGTAAGTATTGAAGTGGGTTTTCCTATTAAGGAAATTTGATGTTTCCAAGCACTTAATAACATTTCTACCATCTGATTTTGGGACTGGGTAAGCATAGACATACTTGGTAAAAACGGCATACATGACAAGAGTACATTTTTGATGGTTGAAAGGGGGAAGTGGTCCATAAAAATCCAGTGCCAATAATTCATTGGGCTGACTGGGCAATATGGGTTGAAGTGTTCCCACATATGATTTATTTTGAAACTTAGTTTTTAAACAAATCTCACATTCCCTAAGTCCACGGGCAATGGATTCTGACATCTTATGAAAATAAAAATGCTTCTTAATGATAGGTTCAATTTTCTGAATCCCATAGTGTCCATATTGGGAGTGGACATAATCTATTAGTTTGTTAACTAAACATAAAGGTTTAATTACTCTCCAAGAACTTTCATCTTCCTTCTCAAATTTTTTCATTCGAATCCTATTTTTAAACCTATACCCTCTCTAATTCTCTCAGCATACCTACTTTTTGACCTAATTTAGCTGGGTCTGATAAGAAATGAACTATTTGCTTAAGCTTAGCATCTTGTGCTTGCAGTAATTCCAGATTTGTATAATTTCTAACTATTTCTTCCTTTATCAAACTAGGCATATTACAAATGATTATCTTTTCAGTACTGGGGTTCTGATAATTAACAGAGACAGAATTGCGACTAAGAATATCTGCAATGACATTATCCTGTCCTGAACAATATATGACTTCATACTGATACTGTTGGAGATAAAGACTCCATCTGATTAACCTTTCATTATTAAGGTAGCTCTTGTTGATGAATTCTAAACTATGATGATCAGTTAATACTATAATTTTTGATCCCAACAAAACTTGTCTAAGTTTCTGAAATCCCCACACAACAGCTAATGCATCTTTTTCTGTGGTTGTATAATTAATTTCAGCCCCCCTTAAATGTCGACTTAAGAAATATAATTCTCTAGGTTCCTTATTCTCATTAAATTGATATAGAATAACCCCTAAACTGAACCCACTACTGTCTGTTTGCAAATACAACTCTTTATTTAAATCTGCATAGGCTAAAATTACTGTCTTTAAAAAGTTATCTTTAATACTTTGAAATTCCTTTGTATGATCCTGGGCCCACCTTCACTTTTCACACTTTTTTAATAAAACAGATAAGTGCATAGTATCATATGAAATTTTCTTTATAAAATCTGTGATAATAATTACATAGTCCCAAAAATGATCTCAAGTGCTTTCTAGTTTTAGGGACAGGAAACTTTTGAATCGTGGAAATTTTGTCCGGATGGGGTTTGACTCCTTCAGCACTAACTAAACGGCCAAGAAAAGAGATTTATCTGGCAACTAAAATACATTTTTCTAAGTTAATTTTTATATTGTTATTGGAACACTGACAAAGAAACATGTTAAGATGCTGCAAGTGATTGTTTAAATTTTCTGAAGCAATGACAATATCATCAACATATATAACTAACAAGCTTTTAAGTTCTTTTGAAAAAACCATATTTATGCATCTGATAAGGCCAGCCCACTATTATTTAAACCAAAGGGCATACTTTGAAAAATATAAGATTGGCCCTGGTAACGGAATGTCATATATTTTTGATCATTTATGTGGAGTGGGATTTGCCAATAGCTGACTTTTAAATCAAATGTGGATAATATACTCTTCTCTTTGAACTTCATCAATAACTCCTGAATAGGTGATGATATGTCATGCTCAGGGACAGTATGCTGGTTGAGTTACGTGCATCCAGGCAGACTCTAATGGATCCATCTTTCTTTTTAACTACTACCAATGGATTCACATAAGACAAAGGATTGGGCTTAATTATCTGCCAGTTAATCATCTTATTAATCTGCTGTTGAACCTCTACCTGGTATTGATAAGGAATGGGATAAGTATGCTGCTGGAAAGGCACATTATCTTTCATATTGATTCTATGGACATACCCTTTTAATATACCAGGTATTTTGGAAAAAAAACCCTCTATAATGGAACAACTGGAAAAATGGTTTATATTATTCTGTGCCAATAATACATGAACCATCTAGCTTAACTTTAATATTTACATCAACTGTTGTCTCCTGTATGATCATTAATTGGTTCATCTGACTATTACAATTGACTATAAGAGGGCAAATCTCCTCTTTACATCCAAAAGTTTAATTTATGTAATCAATATAACAATTATTTAGAATCATGAAATCAGAACCGATTATGACTTCATGAATCAGACCTGGCATGATTAAAAAGACATGCTCAAACTTGTGCAAATTAATTTCTAATGTAATAAAAACCTGTTTATTAGATAACTTAGTCTTCTTTCCATTAGCAAGCATTACCTTAATCACTTTAGTTGGTAAAATTGGAATAGATTGGTCAGCTGAATTAATTTTCAAGTAAGTTTCTTCAGACAACAAGGAAGCTTGACTGCCTGAATCAATTAGGTTATTAACAATTCCTGAAATGACAATCTTTCTCATGAGACAGTTGTATAAAATAGGTGGTTCAGACATTTTGCCAGGTTTCAAATAATCAACATCAAGGTCTATATTATTGATAATCCACATCATGCTGTTCCCCATATGTTTAGAAATAAGGCCCCGAAGTGAGGAACATTCCTGCGAGGTTCTTATTAATTTGATGCCCCACTACTTTTACTAGCTTTTATGGTATTGTTTAGATACCACTAGTAGAAGGCTGATGCTCATTCATCACTCTTCTCTTAATTGTTGGTCTACTGGCATGGCTATCCTGTCTACCATAGGGATTTCTCATGTAATGACCTTTTCCTCTAACTACCTTCCTTCTGTTCACATATGACCTATCTGCAAAATTGATATTACTAATAGCAGGATGGGTGTCTCCATTTACCCTAATTCTATTATCAACATTTCTATCATTAGTCTCCAAAGAATATAAAATATCTACTACCTCCTCTATGGTATGTCTATCAGCAGCAATTATGATCTGTTCTATATGTCTTGGCAAATTATGGTGAATTATTCACACAACTTGTGGCTCAGATAAAGGATAAGCTGTCAAGGTTTTCAATTTGACTGCTTTACTCCTGAAGAACTGAATATAACTACCTTTATGTGCATGATATCTCTCCTGAGATATTTGATATTGCAGGTTATCTTGGCAGTCTCTCCCCCCCCAAAATCTGGCTAACATAAGGTATTTAAAATCCCCCTATGTTTCTGGTTTAACAAATAACGATTGCCACCAGTCTTTAGATGCTGCACACAAATGGTTAGTGGCAATAGCAATCTTTTTGATCTCAGACAAATGACATAAGGTGAATAACGCTCCCAGATTCTGGAGATACTCGTGTGGATTCTCCAGATATTCTCCTTTAAAAAATTTAATTTTTAAGAATTTTAAGGCCATGGAGCTATGACTTTCTGACTCTAGCATAACTTTATTTCTAGCCACATTTAATGGGTCTAACATTGATTCAACTGGGCTAATTACCTTATGTAAGTCAGAGATTATTTGGTTATTATGACTATTATTTGTCTCTTTTACTTGAGTTTCAGATAAACTTTTACTTTGAACATCTTTTTTACTTTTTATAAAATTATCCATATTACAGTCTATAGCCTGCATTCAACTTTCTAATTCTATCTTATAGTTCTGCCATTCACAGTCTATCCTTTTTGAACTATTTTCTAGGCCTACATTTAAGTGTTTAATCTGTTGTTCCAGTTGGTTAATAGTTTCATCTTTATCTAGCCCAAATTTATCTTCTAATTTTTGATAAACTTTACTCTCACACTGGGCCATCAACTCTCCTATTTCACCTTGGAACTTACTATGTAATATCTGGGCTTTTCTTCTTATTATATCATTAAAATATTCTACTTTGCCCATAACTTGGCTTAGCTCAATTTCTAGATTTTGATTAACTTCATATTGGGCTAATTCCTGATTTTTTAATTTAGCTGTTAAGCTGGTAATCTGGCTCTGACATCTTTTCAAAACACTGTTAGGTTCAGGAGTCATATTTTTAACTTCCTCTTTCAAGTTACCAAATTCACTTCTAACACTGTCTAATTCTCTTTTAATAAATTCAACTCTATCCTGAACTTCTCTTTGAAACTCTACTGTTTGTTTTTGACAATTTGTTATTTCCTGTACTTCATTAATTAGTACACTATACTGACTTTTATACTCCTGCTGGACAGCCTCAATCATAGTTTCTGCCCTTTCAGAATTTATTTCAATCTCTTTCCTAATTCTTATTTCCAACTTTTTAGAGGCCAATTTTGAATCTTCTACATGATTTCTTAGATCTCTCATAAATTCTTTTATCTCTTGTACCTGATTGTGAGACGTATCTCTGATTTCCTGCATTTGACTCTTTATTTCATAATTTAAATTTTGCATCTGACTTCCCAATTTATTCTCTAAACTTTGCATGTGACTCTCTGACTTACCATCTAATGTTTTTATCTGACTCTTTAATTCACTATCTAAATTTTTCATCTGACTGTTGATTTCTTTTATTTCTTGTGCATGACTATCTAACGTACCATCTAATGTTTTTATCTGACTCTTTAATTCACTATTTGAATTTTCCATCTCTGTGCACAAATTTTGCACTAGCATATATATTTCATTTAGCTCATCCCCAGGTATATTTTTCTTTACTTTAGCTTCTTGTGGATTAATTATATCCACATCTTTGCTTGCCTCTTTTAATTATACATTGAGATACGGAGTCTGTGTATCAGGTGATTGTAATTCTCGGGATCCTCGCAAATCCTCAGAAATATTATAATTATCCATGTTCTCACTAATCATTAAAATGCAAAACTCTTTTTAGTGTTTAACAGTACTGAAATATTACCAATGAAATATAAATATAAAATATTTGACAAGAGAATATTGACAAGAAAATATTGACAAGATATCCTGCCTCTATGCCTCTCCTATTCAAAACAATGTACGTCACAAAATTATGCTCTGACATTAAATGTCCTTAAAGTTCAAACTTTAACTACTGAAATGATTTTTATATGCTTCTTGGTCCCTAGAAATCTCATTAAATATTATTTAACATAGCATAAGTGTCAATCACAAAAATCAGACAAGCAGATCATCATAAATGATAAAATCATTAAAGAATTTTATAGAATTGCTTAAAGACTGCAACTCATAAACGAACAACTTATTTTTTTTTTTTAGTGGCCAAAGATTAGATCTTATAATAGATATCCATATAATATCTTATGGCTAAAGAAACAATTTATTATTGGCAAATATTTTTAATCAATGAATAATTAATCCATTCAAGTGTAAACAATATTAATATTGACTTCAATCAAAGTCAATTAAATTTATCATGGCTAGCTATACCCATCGATAGCCCCTGGAGTTGGGCGGCCATTTCTAATCTTTTTTAACATACATAGCCACTGATCCTCGGTCATTTCTAACCTACTAAATTATATAAACTTATTAACTCTAACTATATAGTCACTCATATAGTAACTAGTATTAACGAATCTAGATGTAGTTTAAGCTCAATACATCAATCGCCTCTATAATTAGGCATCTCATTTTGTAACCTAATAAAGTATATTCTCGGTGATCTGCAAACTCATCAATGTGCATACTCAGCCTAGCTCAGTGGTTGGTTAGTTGTAAGAAGATTTAGCTGCAGAGATATGCAGTTAAGATAAAGAAAGAAATTAATCATTAATAAAATAAATATCTTGGGAAGATAAAAAAAATTGTCATCATTCCCTAATTAAAAAAAATTAGAATAAAATAACATCCTCTCTTTATCAAAAACACATTCTCTGAGCAATAAGTATTTGCACTTTTCACCAATGATGATAACTTTTCATGTTCTTGTTAATGTTACCAAAGTAAAAAAAATATATTCACATTATGTAAATCATTTGCCAATATGATCGGAAAATATTTTTCAGATAGCACAATTATAAGTTAAACTCTTTTAAGCCACGCCACAATTGTAATATCAATAATAAGTGATCACTTATTAATTAAAGAATAATTATAATGACAATAATAATTTCAGGGTTTCTTTGTTTAATTTAGGAAATTGCTTGACAGTACTGTGCGGTCACATATGACTGGCATTCTGATCGGCTATATGAAACATTTACTTTACTTCAGAGTCAATGTGTCTTCATATCTCATATCAACTACTATATCATTTAAAGAGGTGATAATTATACTCAATAATGACATACACTTTTGAATAATACAGTCCTTTTATCCAGAATCTCAGCCAGAATAATAAAAAGACAAGGGTGCTTTTTGTGTCCTTCCATCATCCATGACAACACAATAAATTAACTAAGACTTATTACTTCGACAATTTAACTAAAATGTGAATGGAATAATGTGCAGTCAGAGTTAATGACTTGGGAATAAATTCATTTTTACATTTACAAAATGTTTAGTCTGAAGTTTGCAATTCCATAAATAATTCTTATTAAAATAAAATGAAATGAAATATTCCGATCTGCTTAAATTTGTCTATCTGGTATATTAAGTTTTTAAGAGTTTGAAATGATTTCGGACTCAAGAAAAATTTTTGCAAATATTGTGCAAACACACTTATATTTAGCATACAAAAAAAAATGAATCTACAACAAATATTGACAAGACTATAATTTATTACTATCACAAAATTTTTTTTTACAAATTTATTAAATAATCTCACACTGATACAAAGCATAAACCAACATTAATTTGTCTATTGTTTAGGTATAGATTAAAATTACAACTTCACCTGTTTGCAATCATGCGAATTGACTAACTAAAAAGTACATCTCATTTTCCAATACATTACATTATAAGTTTGGTAAACTTTCTATAAGCTTTTACTTAAAGTTATTGACTAACTATTTTTGTTTTTAAATGATTAATATAATCATATGAAATACGCAAAATACTAAATTTATTTCTAATACATTTAATTAAGTTGAGGTTTTTAATTGGACAACCTATTCTAATTATGAGCCAGTTATCAGAAGTTGCACTTACCATCTTACATTTAACTTAATGTTAACTTAAATTACGATACATATTTTATTCATAAGTATAATTTAAACTATGAATATTACTTAATTATTAACTAACATTAAACATTGCGTTTGAACATTCCTCCAGCAAATAAGCGTTTGAAATTACGCAATTTTAACTTACTTTCTCCATTGATTTGCTTTTCAACTACTAGCAAGATTCAGCAGCACAATACAGATATTTATCTCAGTTACTAACGCACTATTGATACTAAGGTGCACCTTGAGGAACTAATACCTCCAACATAACCTTTATCCTTGCCCTAATTTTTAAACAAAGCACAATAATCAACACCTTCCATGGTGGAACTATCTTTATATTCACATGAGGAATGCAGAATAACAACGAATGTCTGAAGAGTAAACTACTACACTAAAGTATTTTGGTGGTTTCTTGCCTCTTACTCAGGCATAAAATGAACACACACCAAGTATAATCCTCTCCCGGGATTTAAACAAATTAAGCATCCTAAATGCTATATAAACTCTTAATCGTTCTATTCATGAGAATCGATCACATGGGCTATGAAACACACCCTAACCTTATATTTAAACTATTCTTCTCATGGAAAATAAATCTTTTGGGGAGATCATTTTCATCCCACAAAATAAATACATTATAAGTATTACCTATGCTGATATTACGCATATACCAATGCTAATATTTAGGCAAGATAAGAAAACACACTAATCGTAATACACCTATGTTACAATGTATACTTCGATCAATATCTGAAATCAATGGACATGGCAGGAGAAAATAATAATAATTTTAATGAAGGAATATTCAAAAAGTAATTGGTAGAATACTATCTTAAACCAAATAAAGTGGATGTGTTATTAAAGAATAACTGGGACTAAATTCCTTAATTAATATAGTATAAATTCGGTTCAAACTTGAAACAAGAAGTATCTTGTTATAGCATTTTTTTTTCAGTTATTTCTGATAATTTTCAATATTTATTTTACCCCTTAAATATCTAAAATATTTTTCTTTTATATACCTAACATACAAAGTTTATATCTACAATTGCATGTAATAATATAAGACATATTTTATAGATTTTTGTTCATATTAAATATAAACTAAACCCACAATAATTATAGTAAGACATACCTTTGTCATTACAAGATCATTAAAATGTTATTTGACCGATACAGACTTTAATCTATGTTGATATAAAAAAAATAACATATAACTTTACCAATTAGTTTTTTCAAAAAAAAAAAAAATATCATTAATTAACAAATACCTATTATCTCATTAGCAAAATATTTTTCTGTGAGCGGTTTGTCCAGGTGAAGAGCTTCATCCAGTCGCATTTTACGAAGCATTTTAAAGTAATAAACGCATTTTTTTTTTCTTTAATGAAAAGTTTTCTTTTATTTAGTGCTTCTAATAAATCAGGTAAAGAAAAATATAGCAGAACTGAAGATTAATTCTCACTTGAATTAAACTACTAAAATTCTGGGATCCAAGAAAAAAAAAAATTCTAACATAGACGAATATTTTACCATAGATGATAAACGTATACAATTTTTTATTGACTACATGTATAATTATTAGCTAGCTTACTTATGGACAAAAATGCGCACTTTTCTGAGAGATTATTATGATAACTGCAGTCGATTTATATCGTATATGAAGTTTTAATAATTCCAATTGGTGTATAATACAATATATCACTTAATTTTATTATTAAGTCACTAAGAGATTTAGTTTTCATTCATAATCTAAGAATTTTAATTTCTAATAGTAACTTCCCCGTAAGAATGCACGTATATAATTTTTTCTTATATTTACTTCAAGAAAGTTTTTTAAAAAAAAAAATATGCAGGTGTATAGTTTAGTATTATGATGATTATTAATTATTATTATTATTATTATTATTATTATTATTATTATTATTATTATTATTATTATTATTATTATTATTATTATTATTATTATTATTATTATTAGACAATTCTTGGTGAATAAAAACATATTTTAATGTATATAATGGCATTATTTGTAAAGGCAGATGAGATACTTAGAAATAGCGCTAAAAAATGTGTCTAGTTCATCTTCCTTTGCTTCTAAATATTTCTTTCATTTTTTTTTTATACCAAGAAAATATTAATAAGTGATACAAAGTTACCACATAATTATTTCCCACTTGGAAATCATTTGTTTTCCCTAATTTAGACACAATACTATTTTTCCTGATTCTTTTAGTTAATTCTCTCATTTTAACTTTGTTGAAAACTTTAACTTTCATAGGCAGCAATAAATTTTTAAATGCAGAAAGTTTTTAACTAGATAGATGGCAAATAACAAGATATCTTACCAAAAGGCTCAGCAATGCATTATATGATTAGAGTTTTCCTTTGATTATACATTTATTTTTGCAAAATTAAAACAAAAGTTGCGTTACTAAATTTCAGCACTGTTCTCTCCTTGAAAATTGATGGCAGAAGATTTTAAAAAAAATGATTTTGATTATGAAATTGGTCATTCTTTTGGACTTTAACGACCTCTTCCAGAAAAAAAAAAATAATCATTTGATTATAACATAAACAAAAGAAAGGAAAAACTTATTACAATCATATAGTTTTCAGTATTATTTAAATGTAATTTGACAATGAAATAATAAATACATTTAATTAACAATAATTATCAGTGATTTCAATTCTTCATAAATTATTTTCTACAAATGGATTTACTAGAAGTTACTGTTCTCTATGATAAGACATTTCTTTTTTTCTTTTCTTCTCTACCCATCCAAAAATTAACTACTGTTTATGATATTTGTTTTATATTATATTAATTTGCTCTAATAAACAATATCTTAATTAAATTATTCATGTTCTTTTAAAAATATGATATTGCATTAGGAAATCTATTAGTTATTCACACAAACCATGTCTGGGTGAGTGAATAGCACACTTTATTAACCAATTATTACTACTGTTATTTTATCTTTCTATTTTTCTTAAGGAATAGCATTGATTTCTTGCAGAAATAATGCCAAATAAAACCAAGTGCCAAAAACACTGGGTTACAATATATATATATATATATATATATATATATATATATATATATATATATATATATATATATATATATATATATATATATATATATATATATATATATATATTGTAACCTATTGGGAGATATGGTGATGGTTGAGGAGTGGTGGGGACTGGTGAACAGTAATGAAGATGATATGAAATGATGAAAAAAGGGAAAAGAGGACTGAGAGGTGAAGAATGATATTGATGATGAAGAGAGGGATGTCATGAAAAGATATGAGATGAGAATGTAAAGAAGGTGAGATGATGATATGTAGGAATGGAAGATGGGATGAGAATGAAGAGATGAGAATGATACAATAGATGAATATAAAAAATGAAGATGAGAAATGGAAGGTGAGATGATGATGATGAAAAAAGATGATGTATTTGACATGATATGGAAATAAAAGATATAATGAACTATTTTTAATATATTAGAGACTATTGATGACTTAACTCAGTGGGGTTTCAATAGAATCAAAGATGAATGATGTTACAGAGATATACAATCAGATAGAGACAAAATCTAATGCCAATGCACATAACTATTGTGCCATGTTCAATAATCTAACAAATAATATGAAGTACAATTTAAATCAGTATTTAATAGTTATCAGAGTCAGTCTCCTATCAGATCATATACTCTGAATAAAACAAATGACATTTAGTTGAAGGACTATTTCACTAAATCATATTAACAATGACAGAAAGAGTAAACAATCTCAGGGGTTTTAATTAAACTCTTGTTAAAGATAAAAGTTTAAAGTTGCCTAATAAATGATTGCTTGGATGAATAAATGAGTGAGTGATATCTTGGTTGTCCATAGCATGCCAGCACTACACTTGTAATGACTGCCTGCCCAAGATAATATGAATATCCTTCATTAAATCATAGCATAAAAATTATATTAATTTAAAGATTTGATTAATTAATCTAAATTTAACCTAATTATGGCCTATTACCCAGGACATCACTCAATCTGGGAAAAGGACAAGGGTTCTTTTTATACCTTTCCACCTACTCAAAGACAACCTTCTTATAAAATTAATTGCAGATGGATTTCAATTTTAAAAATATACAAGACAATGTGCAGTTTGAAACATAGTAAATAATCTTCTGAATCACTAATAGTCTTCATCTTATGTTGTATAATCTTCAGTCTGAGAAGATAATAATAATAAAATCAATCTTAAAATAAACATTATATTAAGTATCTGGGAATATGTGATTATCTGTTAATGTGATTCCATCTGGGAATCATAATGATAAGCATAGATTAATATAATTTAACCCAGTATAAAATATTCTGTATACCCTGTGAACTTTGTGAACTTTTGAAACTCAAGACAATAGCATATAAAAAAACAGAAACTGAACTTTTTAAATAATAGTAAATTTGATTTATTAATAATATCACATAATAAATATTTACAAAATAAAAGGAAACATTGCCAAGATAGTGCTTTTATCTTTAAATACTTTGACTAACAATATTTCTTTGACTTGACAATAAATTGCAAAATTTTAGTCAAATAAAATAACTGATTATAACTCATTGATTCTTTTCCAACTGTTTATTTTAATAAACAAAAAAAGAGGCTAATTTGATATTTAAATCTATCCAAATAAACTCCTTACAATATTAAGAATTATAAAATCTCTTTATTTTAATTATTGTAGCATAAGTTTAATAAACATAACTTTATTTTAACTGATACATTTTATATTGCTGTGGTAAGATTTAGCAACCAGAGTAATAAACTAATCTGTTCATATTTAATACAATAAGGTAAGCAAAAGCTGTGCTAGGATTAGCATATACAGCAAAATTTTGAAATCATAAATAATTACACTTTCATTATTTAGGATTATAGTTAATAATGTATTTAAGTAAGTTTAAATTAGGTTTAAATTAAATTAGATTAGATGCATGGGCCACTCATCAGAAGTCATTTATACATATACTTTAAAAAATTCTTGTCCACATAAAATTATTACACCAATTGTTTTAAAATTGACAATTGAAGGACTTACATTTCCCTTGGCAAAAAAAAACTCTCGATGAACTTATTAATCACTTAGTATGTTTGAATTGCAACTTATAACCATCTGCATAATCTACATGCTTAAAAATAAATATTAATTACTGTTGATTGGTTTGTGGATGATAAAACTATCATAACAGCACAATGCAGATAGCTATACACAACCTGAAGAAACAGAGTTTCTCAAACAAGCATATATTGTCATAACATATTGAAAACACATGCAACCTCCCCTTCTGTGGTGTAAAATAGCATTAATACATCATGAGTGATAGGCCAAAATACATATATACTCTGCAAAGCTGAACAACTTAGTAAACCTGTGGTGGCTTCCAAAATACCTATCTTTGAGGAAAAAAGAGGATGCCTGGACCTTGTCACAGTGCATCAGAAACAGGAAAGTCACACCAAGAATATATGATCCTCTCCAGGGATCTAAGCACCTTCAAAATATGTGATTATAATCACTGAAAACACAAATACCTAATATATGATAATCATCACTGGGAATGGAAAAGCAATAAAATAAGGATGGAAGACTTTGTCTACTCCATCAAGCACACTAGTAATAATCAATAAGGCCAAAGCTTTCTGGGGCCAACAAACACTAAACTAACAACAAGATATCAACTTCACTTTAACTGACTAAAGTTATCTTCAAGAATTTTAAATTATAATGCATAGTAATCAATGTCAGAACCAACAATGCAAATTATGTCGATCGACTTTTAAAAGAATTAATTAAGAATATTAAATGCATATAAAATTATGGGCAATAGTATAATTCACACATAACAAAATATTAAATATTAAACTATAGTGGCTAGTAGACTTCAATAAGATTTCTCAGTACATATATATAAATAAATATTAACGATTATTATTAATGTAGCATTTATAGAAAGAAATGAATGAAAAACCCTCTGATAACCTCTTGGGCTGTTTTACATATAACTGAGTAACATTAAAATTAGCTAACAGTGAGATATGAAAATCTCCATGGGATAAGAATAACTAAAATATATGTCAACTTATTAAATGCTTATCAAATGTAATAATAATAATATTAACTGTGAATGGTGGAATGTGTACACATTCTAATAAACTCATTAAGACTAAAATTATATGAATTAAATTACCTGACATATTTTATACCAAACAGTATTACACACATTTATAAAAAATATATAGCATAAAATATTTGCCTGTTCTTTCTTTTTAACCAATAAAACAATCAAAAATAAAAATACAATAAACGTTAGTTCATAATTTCCACTGTTTTCTGTACAGGCTATACATTAAACACAATTATACTATTTATCTGATGTGCCGGTATTCTGCACAACACTTCTGGTCAAAATATGTTTTTAATTTAAACATGGTAAAGATATTCTAAAGAAGTAAATACAATAGTTCCTTAAAATTCAGTTCTTCATTGCAAGGTATTATAGTTCAAAGAAGCAATATATAATAAAACATAATAATAAGCTGGAGATCAAAATGGGAAAAGAAATAAATTATTTACCTGATAATATCATTATGGGATCCTGGATTTACTTAAACAATAATATAGCTTCATTTTTATTCCATTTCTTTTTTAAAAAAACAACAACTTATATTTAAGCATTTTTTTTTTAATTTACTCACATAAAATACCAAGATGGTTCCAGGTTATTTCTTTAAACTTTTTTAATAAAAGTGGAAGCAGATTGTTAGTAGAGATATCAGCATGTCTAATGTCTTTAGAATAACTTCTACCAACTTTAAGTACAGATGTAAGCATGAATATTTTCTCACAATTTTTAACTCTCAAACTATATTCTTCATTTAATAATTAAAAGAAAAGCTCCAGCTTAGTAAACATTTTAGCCTATTATTAATATAGTATAAGTATTTTTTTAAATTCTTTTTTATATAGTTGCAGTACCAACATTCTATAATATTAGTTTAAAAGCAGGTAAATTAACACAATGAAGAATGTTTTGGTTAGCGAAAGGCAAAATTAATATAATGTGGAAGGTTTGAATTAGCTACAGATGAAATTAATAGAAAGGTGTTTAAAGTTTTTCTAAGTCTATATACATTTTTAATTTTTCTTTTTTTAGTTTTATTCTCTTTAATAAATAACTAAATACATGTAGACTGATAGAGAGTTATGTGCAATAATAATAGTTTAGCAATAAATATAATATCTGCATACATTTAAAATTTACTTTATAGAAGATATTATTCATGTAGTTAGTATTGAAGATAGAATAATTAAAATTCCTTCCTAGCATTTTACAAAAGTTTTTAAAAGTTAATTGAAAGTTAGAAGCCAAGAAATGAGTTACCTATTTTTTTAGCCATTGTCATATATTTTAGACATGAAATACTTAAATATAATTTACAGGATTTTTTTTTTTTTAAAAAAATAAGATTTAAAAAAATATTTAATACTTTTTTTAAACTTGTTCTACAGAAGAGAAGACTTCAGGAATGATTCAGGACACAAGTAAAATAAAAAATAAAACTTCTCTTTTATATCAATGTTCTTTCTAATTCTCCCTCCCAAATTTCAGTATCAATTTCTTTTAAAGAATCAATAAACAATACTTTTTTTGTAACTGTAACTTTTTTTTTAATCAGCTGTAAGACAGATTGATTAATAAATAATGTCAGAATGAACTAGTTATTTAAAAATGTGTCATGTGATCTAACAACCTTAAATTAAAAAGTTAATAAAGTTTCTTTTATAACATTAATAAAAAAAAATATTACATAAAATAAAAATAGAAATACTGATATAAAATTAAAATTTGTCTCATTTATTAACTGACACACCTTTAGAATTTACATTCCAAAATTTAATTTAATAATTGTTTTATTCATTCACTTGGTCTTTTTTTAAATTAATATAATAGCTAATTATTTATTAATTTTCTTTTTTTTCTTTAATGCGTTGACATAACTAAAGCAAACAGTTTAACTAATTTACAATACATTTTTATACCTCCATGCATGCAAACACTCACACAGGGAAGTGATATATACATTTAAACCTTTATCTTGACCTCCAATTTACCTTTAAATATTTACTTACAATTTTTAATGACTACAAATAAAAATATTTGGAAATATTATATTAAAATAACTTTAACACTTAATGCTAATTTACATTAAATATTAAATTATTATCTGAATGTTTTAAAAAAACTGAAGTTTAATTTTAACTCAATTTCATATTATTGATGCTATTTATAATATTAGCTCTGTTATTAGGCTACACACCAGAAATAAATAAAACAAAAGATATCTTATGACACAGTCTACATTGTCTATTATCATTTTAAATAGTAACTCAAACATTTATTTTGAAAGAAATCCTATATTATATCCCCAACACAGCTTACTATAAATTTGTGGCTTACATTGCACCCATAACTATATCAAATAACCATCTTACCAATTATTTTACATCCTATTCATTAATATAGAGTATATGAGCCTGTCCATTAAAGTATGAAGTTTGTCTATCTTAATATATATCTGAGCACTTATAGTATATATGTGTGAGAGATGATAATCTGGACCAACTGATGATTACTGGTTTAGCATGAAATATGTATATTGGTGATTATTTATGTTTTCAGCATATATGTGCTTGAGTGTATCAGTGTTATTAGATAGAGTGATGGGTCATCTGAAAGTATGTGCTCATATACCCTATAATACATATATAGACACAGGTATATAATAGGCCTGTGTTTCAGTTATCCTATTCATTAATTAACTAATTTCTTCTTTCTTTTTTTATTATTTTTTTAAATCAAATAATTGTACAAAAATATTTAAGCTAATACAAGGAATTGTGGCTATTAGAACTAAGTGAGACTTCACTTAGCTACTGTATATATATATATATATATATATATATATATATATATATATATATATATATATATATATAAAAAAGAAGGGGGGGGGGGGAGAGGGGGGGGGGGCAGGCGGAGCCTCGGGGGAGGGGGTGCCGGATGCGGGAGGTATGGAGTTGCATGGGGGGGGGGGGGTGCGGGGCGGCGGGGCGGGATCGGGCGCGGGGGGGTGGCTCCCTGTGTGGGTTTAGCGACGGGGGGGGGGGGTTGTTGGGGGGGTGGTTTCTGGGTTGGAGGTGTCTCTTTCTTAAGGGGAGGTGTTGGTTCGGGGTCTTTGTTTAAGGGGGTGCGGTTCGGGTTTTTCCTAGGGGAGGGGTGGTTGTCTTTATTTTTGTTGTTTTAAATATTGTTTGCAGGGGGACCTGGCTGTTCCGTTTTTTGGATGTTTGAAGTGGGCTTTTCGGGCATTGGGCAGTGTTTTCCTACTTTTTATTTTCTTAAGCCAGATATTTTATTCTGTTTTGTTTGCTCTGTCTTGACTATTATGGAAATGGGATATATATATATATATATATATATATATATTAAATTACATTTGTATATATAATAATTAGCAGAATACTTGTAATGAACTGTATTTTAGTAATTTAATTATATTTGGCATTTACTTTTTTAATTATTTTTACATAATTCCAATCATGTAGTTAGTATCTAAATTAAACTAAGTCTCAAAACAAAAAAAATAAATATAAATAATACACATAGATATCCTTTTTTTTTTTACCAAGTTGATTTGGAAAAATTAATAGACAATAAAAAGATTAACTAAAACTTCTATTTTTTGGCAAAATTGTGAGTTATAGAATCAAGACTAAATTGAGAAAATGTAAATATACATTGATTTCAATGTCAAATTTTAAAATATATTTTGTTTAATTTATATCCCATATAGATTTTACTCTGCAATAAACTACATATACTATGATCTATAATATATACTTGATACAGTTTTATATTAAATATGGCTAAAATTAATTAATCATTATCTTACATTTATAGTTATAGACAAATTACATGGCTAGATGTAAATACTAATTATTATTAAGTGCAATGTTAGCACATAATACTTAAATATGGCTAAAACCTTAGTACTTGAGTCTTGACTGCTTAATTCATTACAAGTGAGGCCTCTACAAGTCTAAATGCAAGATTCAACTTTATAAAGATAAGTGTGGCAATTCTTATCTTCAATCCATTTCTGTAAATATATAGGCAAATATAAAACATTTTAATTTGGGAGTATGAAGCTAATAATCTTGCGTTTAGATTTGTAGAGGTATCTCTTATAATAAATTAAGTAGTCAAGGTTTATGTACTAAGGTTATAGCCTTATTTAAGTATTATGGCTAGATGTATTACCAATATGCATATAAAAAGTCAATACCTTGGTTTTTGAAAATAATATTAATTCTGCCAAGTTGATGCTGCATTGCTTTTCTAAAATTTATTATAATTTTTTCATTGTAATAGAGCGTCAATGCAGTACTAAAGTTACCATCATTAATTTCATATTCTTTGACAACTTGATCTGAAGACAATAGAAGTAATACTTCTTTTCTATGTGACAACTCCACACCTGAAACAATATTGCATATACCTGAAACTAATAAATACCAATAAATATAATCAACATAATTTAATTTTCTAACCTACAATTTTATAATTGTTATATTTTTTTCACACATTGTTATCAAAACTTTAATTATTAAAGAAACAATCTACAATGGGTGCTTATTTAAGAATAATGTATATGTGTGTATTTTAAATTTGTCTCAATCTCCGAACACTTAGTTCAAATATTCATTGTTTGTTTGTTAATCAAATAAGAAAATGTTCAATTATAGTGACAAACAAATATATTTCAAATTAACATTATTCTTCTGTATAGATTTATAATAACGTTATACACAAGTATAGAGATGGTTATTACATAAGAACCATTATCGACTTACTTAATGTTAAAGCATCCATTCATTATCAAGAAGTGAAAATAACAAACTTTGTGCTTTGCTTGTATAAAGTGATAAAGATAACAAAAAATGTGATCCAAATAACCTGACGTCATCCAAGAGGAAATTAATCACATACTATAGAATATTTATTAAATGCATCTTAAAGATGAAGGATAAAATTTGCTCAAGAAAGATTTTGCCATTGAAATTTAAATAACAAAGATAGCAGATAACTTTAATTAAAAATATAGCAAAAGTTAAAAACTAGAAATTATCCAGGGAAAATGACTATTAAAATATAAGTGTAGCTCTTTTAATGTAGAAGCCAATAAGTTGCAGACCATATGAAAAGAAAAAAATATTAATTATAGATATTTGTATAGACAATACAATCAACCAGGTTCTAAATATATTTTTCAGGTCAGCATTGAAATTTCTTTTTTCAAAATAATCAGGTATTTCTGACTTCAGATTTTTTAAAAAAAATGAAGTATTATTATTATATATTGTCTGTTACTTTTTTGCATTCCTTTATATATTCATTACTTTTATAAATCTCCTCATATACAATGCAAATATTTTATATATTTTATTTAATTTTCTAACAGTTTCACCTGCACTGCAGTCTTCAACAGAGCTTTTGCATAACTATTCTTTTGTTTGAATTATACATTTATCAAGTAAGAGGAAAGTTATGCAAAAGCTCTGAAAAACACTGCAGAACAGTTAAAACTGTTAAAAATCAATGTAATTATATTTAAAAATGCATTAAAGGGTATATGTATACATTTATAGAAGTAATATATTAAAAGCAGTTAAACTTTTCAATAACTATTTGCAATAAGATTCTAATTCTGGAGTTATTTACTGTTCAACGGTTTCTATAATCTCAGGTATTAGAAAAATATCCTATTGTGTTATCAGAGTTAGGATTAGCTAGTGGAAAACCAATAAATTATATTCCAGGTTGAAGTTAATATATGGATGAGCTTAGACCACATTTCTTTTGAGACATAACCAATCATCTACACTGATGACACATTTTGCCAAAACATAATTTGTATTAAATGGAAAATGAACAAATGACAAAACTGTTGATTGATAACTATTGCAATAAATCAAGGGACCTATGAGATTTAAAAAAAGTAATGCACATCAGGAAGAAATATTGCTTAACTTAATCAGAAGACATATATACTCTCAAATCATTACTGACTTACAACAGCCAACATTAATCAATAAAAAACCACAGACTAGAACCATACAGCATTAACTCTAAAGGGACATTGAGAACCAGATGTTTTCTTCAGAGTTTTATAATATGCAGTCATAATAAATGCATGATGCAAATATGATAAAAAGCAATAATTTTATATCTAAATGGATGTTAGAGCTCTATATTTTTTCTCTTTAACATATCCAAAATTTATTTATATTAGAGGTATTAATGGACATAGGTAGTCACATTGAAACATTGAATCAAATAGTTAGAAATGTATGGTGACCGCAAATATATATATATATGTATTGTTTTGAATAGTTATATATATATATATATATATATAACAAGTCATAAATCTCATAACTTGTTTAAGCTTGCATTTAAATGTTCACTAGAGGGAGCTTACAAATAGTGTGCTAATCAAGATTTATTTTATAAATGCTGAAAGTGAAAGAAGTCAAAATCTCTATGGGGAAATCTTTATCTCCAGACCAATTGGTTTTGAGTTTGTGGCTCACCTCAGTGGAGTGCTGAAACTCTAGAAACTAGATCTAAAATGCTAAGTCAAAAGTCAGCACTTATAAAACATGTTACTATCAATTTGAAAGCCTGAACATTTCAGACATGTAAATGTCTTCAAATCCACAATTACAAACCAGATAGCTATATGGGTCTAAATTCAGCTCAGTTTCACCATATAGTAATAGCCTCTACAATATAGCATCACAAAAGCCTTCAAAGGTACACTTATAATAATTGATAAAACAAGTCATAAATTTTGTAATGTGCTTTTAAGCTTGCATTTAATTGTTCACTAGAAGGAGCTTAAAAATAGCTTTAATAAAGCTTTATTCTATAAGTGCCCAATGAGAAGGAATTCAAAATCTCTATCGGATGCTATATTGCAGAGGTTATTACTATATGGTAAAAACTGAACTGAATTCAGATCCATATAGCTATCTGGTTTGTAATGCTGGATTTGAAGACCTTTACATGTCTGAAAATTTCAGTCTTTCAAATTGATAGTAATGTGTTTTATAAGTGCTGGCTTTTGAGTTAGAATTTTAAATCTAGTTTCTAGAGTTCTAGAGCTCCTCTAAGCTGAACAACAAGCTCAAAAACGATTGGACTGGAGATAAAGATTTTCCTATAAAGATTTTGAACTCTTTCTTTTCTAGCACTTATAAAACAAAGATTGATTAGAGCTATTTGTACACTCCCTCCCATAAACATTTAAATGCAAGCTTAAAAGCAAGTTACAAAATTTATGACTTGTTTTATTAATTATTATAAGTTTACCTTTGAAGACAATGCATTTTATTGGAGAAGGTTGTATAGTTTTATCCAAAAAAAACTAAGCATTAACTATAGATAAATATAGAATTGTTTTATAGTATCTTTAAATGTATTATTATTATTATTATTATTATTAACTATATATAAATAATAATAATAATAATAATAATAATAATAATAATAATAATAATAATAATAATAATAATAATAATAATAATAATAATAATAATAATAATAATAATAATAATAATAATAATAATAATGTATGTGACATTATTGCTTAACTCTCTCATGAAAGAGTAAAACATTTACTTAACTTATATTAATATTCTTAAAATGTACAACTTTAATGAGACCTAACCATCACTGCTGCTGATGCCATAACATAGTATACATTTTGGCTTATATCAGAGCTAAAACTTTAACATAATATTGTTAGGAGCATGGATCTCAATTAAGCAATAATATTTCTGCTTAGCAATGCCACAAAGATAATTAAATTTTATCAAATCATATGAATACATTTTCTGCAATATAAGAAAACTAATTTCAAAACTATTTAATATTTATCCTTGACACCTTAATATTACATAAAAAAAACATGAGTTTGTCTTTAGGGATCAATAAAACATATGGAAGATTAATTATTAATTTGGATTTATCATATTATATCTTATCTTAACGTTTAAAACCATTCATTTCCAATACATAAAAAAATGCAAACACACATTTATACTCGATTTCACTGATAAATACAATGTAATGCCTGTATTTTCCTTATAATATTTTCATTTGGAGAATCATATCAAAATATTATTTGACGTTTCTATAAATTTATACATTCCACAAAGATGCATTTAACATCCTTAATCAATAGAAAGGTATAATTAATCGTTGATGAAGACATTTTACAGCAAAGATTGATTAATATTGAGTTTGTAAAGCATTTAACGGATCAAGAATTATTACATATTCCTGCATGTATTGAATTACAATTAATTCATTAATATAAGCTCTCCTAAATTATAACGATTTTAGGCATATTTTTGAAGGCAAAATACCAATGATTATGAATCCATTATTTTTTGAATTCTTTTGGTCACTGTAGTATCACATAGATATTAATACATTGGTGATATTAGGTTTACAAGAATATCCAAGATCCCAAGTCGTTTTTCACTAGTATAATATGCAACAATTTATTAATCTATTGCTGCAGATCTATTTTATAGCGTTGTTTTTTTCCATGTGTCATAGCATCAGCCTGGAAGTGAACCCGCTAACCCGGGACAACTGCTTGTAAAGCAGCCATCACTGACCTCTCAGCCACTAATACTTGACTAGAGTTCAGTTAGAGTTTAGGTCATTTTTACAAATGTGAGACCAAGATATTCATTAATTCATCGATTGGAATTTGTTTAACAAACTCATTTACAATTTAGGTAGTTTTCACAAATATAACATGAAATAATATATTAATCCATACATCACCATGCATTTTGCATTATTCACTGATGTTTTTAGATTGATGCAGAAAATCTAATTTTAGTAGGCGATTTTAATATTTACAAGATAGCCAAATAATTATTGCAGAATAATCACAAGATGTAGCATTCCAAAAGTAATTTTACAAGTTTACAGTTGAATCAAAATATTAAATTTTCAATTCCTTAAATTCCTTACTGAATGATAAACGTTATTAATAATTTAATTTCTCCATGTTAGGACGATTATAGAAAACATTGAAAGTAAAGGATAATAAAAGACTAATTCTAGGTTTAAATCAAATAAAGTCATTCACCAAACTGTACGTAAAGAATAGTAACCAAATTTAGAGAAGTTGACATACTTATAAATTTCTCCCACATGAATAGTGATTCCATAATATTTTATCTACAATACTGCATTTTATGGATTTGTTGTGAAAAAAATTGGCTCTAGTTGCTAGAAAACGATGGGAAGCAGAAGAAATTTGAATATTTTAAAAGTTTAAGATGCATTTTTGAGACAGAAATATTTGAATGAAAGTTTAATACTATTTTTAAAATTAAAATACTACATTACACTAATTAACATCAAAAATAAAATATACAATTGTTTATTATCAAATAAAGTATATGCAAAATCAAAATATTAAACTGAATATTTTTTATTTATTTTAAAGTTCCCATTTTTAATTAAGAATAAACCTAATTTATTTAACACTAAGAATAAATTAACCGTAACTTTGAAACATTTTATCTTCACATTCATGATCAAGAAATATATATTTTATTTTTGTCTCTCTAAATTTTTAATTGATATGAATAAAAAAAGCATTGAATACTCCCCTGGATTAAATGTAATGAGTCATGTGAAATGATAGTGATTTAATATAATGACAAATCATTAAAACAATTAATGGAGACATTTACTATTTCAGTAAATAGTTATAATATAAAGTATGAGGCTAGAAGCTGAGAAATTGCAAATGAATAATCATCAGGTGTTTTGTACGTTATTAGCCAATTGCAAAAACGTCTACATATCAAATGCACTATTAATAAAACAAAGGCTAGATAAAGTCTAGAAAATGTATACTTTCATACATTTTTCTTAGAATCTGACGCTATTGTGACTACAGATTAAATGTCTCATTTTTGGTGGTAGTCGAGTTGAATGATAAATAAGGTTACTAAAGATTGAACAAGTCAATTAAATAGTGAATTGATTTCAAAATTACAATAGTTATTATATTGAGTTGCATTAGTTCAGAAACATCAGCAATATGTAATTTCATATAATGATATCAAATGTTTTATCTTATACGTATTGTTGAAAAACGATTTATGTTTCTTGTCAGAAGATAAGATGACTGGTGTAGTAAAAATAAATAATAATAATACAATGTCTGAAAGATAAGTCAATCTAATAAGTATTTAGAAATGGAAGATGGAAATAAACATTGGGGTTATTCAACATCATAAAGATAAATCAGAATTTAAGTGGAAATTAGTGACATTGTTTTTATTGAACCATTTGTTTAATAATTAATGAACCAAATAAATAGTGAGACCTACCATATTACTGGTTATAATGGACGAATATATACATCAATAAACTGACTATATGAAATAAATATGACATATTTTACAAATTGGTTGATTAACACAGTTACCTTATTAAAATAAAACAAGTCTCTGGTTATAGACCTATGTGGGCTATTATCTTTATTCAGGAGAATGATAAAATATGTAGTAGATATAATTAAACAAGGCAAAACTCTCCATAAAGTAGTGTCACCCTGTGACAACCAGACTAATCAATGGATTCCAGAAGGCTTGTGCATAAAATCCCTATCTAGTGCATATTCATCCAATATCCCCTGACTAATTTCTGGCTTACTCTGATTGGCACAGGGTGGCACTACTGCATGGAGAGTTTTGCCTTGTTTAATAACAATTATGTGCTAGTATAAGAGATGGTAATCATGTGATGTTTAGTAGCATATAATCTTATTAAACAGCTAATAACAAATAAAATGTCATTTTGGCATTAATTAGTAAGTCATTTATAACATACCATTGCTTTTATAAGCTTGTATTTACAAAAATGTAATTCTGAGAGTGTACCAATAGCTCAAACTAGCTCTTAATTGATAAGTGCAGTATGGTGATAAAAATAATCCAGATAGAGATTTAAATATTATATCTTACCACACATCAATTAAGAGGTTTTTTTTTTAGTTATTGGTACACTCTCTGTGTTATATATGTGTTCACTAGAAGGAGGTTACCAAGAGCTCCATTCAAGCTTTAATTAATTAGTGTCAAAGGAGAAATGATTCAAAATCTCTATCAGAAAGTTCTCATTGCCAGACCTATTGGTTTCAAGATTATGGTTCACCTCAGTGAGAAGCTAAAACTCTAGACAATAGATCTAAAATTCCAGGTCAAACATCAGCACTTAATATGTTACTATCAATTTGAAAATCTGATTTTTTCAGACATGTAAATATCTTCAAATCCAACATTATAAACCAGATAGCTACATGGGTCTGAACTTAGTTCAGTATTACAATATATTAATGGCCTCAGCATATAAACATCACAAGACCCTCCAAGGGTACACTTACAATATTTAATAAACCAATACACAAATCGTTTAACTAGCTTTTAAGCTTGTATTAAAATGTTTATTAGAGGCAGCTTACCAATAGCCCCAATAAAGTTTAAATTTATAAATTCTGAAAGAGAAAAAAATTAAAATCTCTATAGGAAATTCTTCATCCCCAGACCAATTCATTTCAAGTTTATGATTCATCTCAGTGAGGAGCTAGGTCTCCAGACCTAGATCTAAAACACCAAATCAAAAGTTAGCATTATCTAATACATTATCATCAATTTGAAAACCTGAATTTTTTAGACACATAAATATCTTCAAATCAAGTCTTACAAACAAGATAGCTATATGGGCCTGAAATCAGCTGTTTCATCATATATATGTTGTCAAATTGATAGTAACATATTATATAAGTGCTAATTTAATTGCATAACATCATTTGTTCTTTCTTTCCTTCCTTTTAAAGAATATATAGTTTGTTAAATAATTTTCAACAAATATCCTTGACATACTTATAAGATATAAATTTCTTGAGAGCTTATATGTATAAGTGTTTATCAAAATTATTAAATATATTTTTTTTCATTCGACACATACTAAATATATTAAACAACGTTTTCAGAAATCCTTAAGTATTCTTCAGTTATATGGTTTAAATTCTCACAGCATCAAAGACACATTCTTACTATTAGAACTATTGGTGTCCATAAATTTAATGTAGTTTCATCAATTTTTGATGTGAAATTTTATAGATAGTAAATCTCAAATAAAGTATATTAAAATAATTACTTTTTTATAAAAAAATTAAACTTTAAAATAAGATCCATTTAGCCAACCAAAACAAGGATAGACAAGAAATGTTACTACTGTCTAGACTGATTGAACACTTATATTTACACTGATTATATTCAGTAATCTCACTGGTTAATCCATGTTCTTATCAAATACTAATTTACATATAAACCAAAATATTTTATCTACAAAATATTTTTTTTAAAATTATGACACATGATTTTATATTATATTTAAATTTATTTAATATTTCTATAATATAGAGTACCTTTATTTAAACAATTAAAAATATTTTTAATAACTTAAAATATTAATTTTAAAGCAAAAAAATATTATTTGAACAATGCAGTAATATTAATTGTTACTTTTAAAATAGTATTTGCAACATTTTAATGTTTCTAATTTTACTAACAATAAACAACAAATCAATATTTTTCCTAACACATGAAAGCTTAAAGAAAAATACACCCATTTTATGTCATGTGACACTTTTAGAAGATTCTAAATTAATTTAATTTATAATTAGTTATCCTATTAATTTAAATAACTAAAATTATTTACAATATATTAGATATAGTATGTGATATTTAATACTGTAATTAAAGTATTGTTTTACAATTATATTCTCAAAATATATTAAATATTAATTAATTTTATCTTCCAAATTACATATATTACTTTTATTATTTAAATTATATTAAAATAACTTTTAAATATTTTAAATCTTTTAAAAAACTTCCAGTCTAATAATTTTAAACTTATTTTACTCACAAAACTAATATGAAATAGTATAAACTAATATATATATATATAAATACTGTAATAGTATAAACTAATATATATATATATAAATATATCAATATATATATATATATATATATATATAATTGAATATTTATAAATACTGTAATCAGATATATTTTTAAAAAAATTATCCATTTAGGAGCCCTTTTGACTATCGTCATAGTCTTTGTCAACTAACACTTTGAAAGGATAAGCTTCCCACATTCTGGGATCTTAACATTTGCTACCTGTCTGTTCACTTCACAGAATTTTGGGAAGGTTATACTTTAAAGTATTACATGACAAAGACTGAGGATAGTCGAAAGCCCACCTAAGTGGATAAACTTTTTAAATATATATTGTAAATATTCAATTATATTATTACCTATATTGCTTTGAAAAAATACAGAAATCGAATTAAAGAATATATATGTAACATTTAAAAAATGTTAAAGCATAAACATACCACAGAGAGGCAACATAGGAGTAAATGCCATGTTATTTTTATCACACTGATACATTGATTCCCCTATGAGTTCTGTTCTATCAAATACACAGCTGTAAGTTAGATTATTATCTGCTAACTTAACATCAGAATACATAGGATGATAAGGATTTTTACAAGAGATGTTTTTATCTGAAAATATATAGAAATTTTGTATATTATTGAAATTTTATATATGTATATTATTTTTTAATGTTAATCACATCTTAGAATAGGTATTGAATATTTTAATAAATACTATAAATATGATAGATATTTAAGAATTCTAGAAGAATTATAAGTGCTGGGCTAAAATAAAACTGTTTATTTAGTAATTATTATAATTTGCAATTTTTCAAGTTAAAATTCATTATTGTCAGATGCTCATTCTTTTTTTTTTGTTTAAGTTATACTATATACATATATTCAGTTTGTAACTACAACATAATTTTTATTTGAACAAAATTAGGATTATAAAATAATTTGAACTCGGACATACATTGTTTATTTTTTTTGTTTCTGATGAAAACCAGTCCTCTTGTTAAAAAATTCTTGAATTTATAAGTCTTACATATATTGTAACAGGATGGTGTAATAGGGTAAGATGGTAGGAACAAGGAATTGAACTGGATGATGGCAAATCATCATCAACATCCAGTCAATTTCATAAGTAAGATATATTTAATAATAAAATGAGATTAGAGAATATCTGAGATCATTGAGAGATCAGAAGCTACTAAAAATCCACCAGCACCATAATTTTAAAAAATAAGTACAAGGAAATACTTCAGAGAAATAACCATCCATCATCATCATTGATGGGAATAAACAAATTTGTACAATAAATCAGAATAAAATCAACAGACTATCTTGTGGCTGGATTAAAAATGGGTCTTTTTTAGACTGGGCTAACTATTGAGCTTTTGCCACCTTGGGCAATTATTTAAACATAACATGGATGCACCAGCCTAGTGCACATCCATTAAAATACATAAGAATCATAAATCAAAACAATAATGCTGGGTCATTTAAAACATGCTGATCATCATCAATGCTCTGGTCACTTGTACTGGCCAACTATAAACTTAAATTTTTTTAACAAGACTAAACTAAAATAAAATATAGTGCATGGGCTTTAAATAGTATCCTCTTTTGTGCCAACCAGGATGATGATTGATCATCTCTGGATGCCCCAAAGCATTAAATACTCATCCTCATTTATATATTCATCCTGTGCTCAAATCTACCTCAGAGAACACAAGCTCTATTACTGTATGTGACCAAGACATGGTGGAAACCATTTTTAATAATTAAATACAGGTTTATTAATAACAAAACAAATGATTAAGGTCTTATAAGGCTTCTGATTTTGATAGATACACAATAATAGAGTCATCCCTCTGTAATTTACAAGATTACTACAAACTTCAAGTTATTACATTAATTGCATTATTTCTCAATGGGTATCTATAAATGCATACATATATCTGTACACAGACATGCGTTTTATAACATAGGATGAAGATATTTCAATTAAACATAAAATAATTATTACATTTGTGACTTACATAATTACTAGTCAAAATTCAAATTGTTACATGGATTTATCTATATGTGCGCACAGACACGCCATTTATAACATAAAATTAATGTATTTCAATTAGTATTCAATAATGACAAAAAATGATTAAAGTTTGCATATGTGTCCTATTTGACAAGCATTGACATATATGCGCATGCACAAATATGCTGTACAATTGACTTATATTACAATTGTCATATAAAATAACTTTTTACAGTTGTATATAAAAAATATTATAAATGTTTAAAAATTTTACATATGTGTGTGCATATATCCACACACTGACAAAAAGTTACATATTTTAATTTGTTATAATAATATTATATTTTTTTATAATTAATTCATTTGGAAAACACATACATTTCACACATATATGTGTGTATAAACAGAATATATAATTTAAAATTAATTTCAATTTAAAAGTTCTCTTTTTTTTCTTAAAAAAAAGTATAGTCAATTTTTGACAGGTATTTGTTGATTAAATACCAACGTTTTTAAATTAAATTATTGAATCATCAATTCTTTACTTTTTTTAATTTTGTAGATCCATGCAAAGTTATTTGCTTGTTTGCCTTATTTTAAAATGTTTTGTTTTTCTTTTTAATAAATGAAAGTTAATATCATTTTATAGAAACCAAAAAATATATAAATTTTAAAATGTCTTCCTGCTTGATTAGTTAATGCGGATGAAGTAGGCAAGGTGATATAGTAAAAGTGAATATGTGAACTGCAGCTTCTCATGCCATGATCAGCAGAGAGCCAAGCTGGACTAACAGTACACAAAGCTCCATGTCATTGTGAGAAAATACCTCATTTTTAAGCACTGCTTTTTCTAAGTACCTAGACAGATCATCCACATAGAATAGTATCCAGAAAAAAAGGCATTGAGACAACCCTGCTTGACTCTGTGAGACTTAGGGGTATAAATGAGGTCTATTCATGAGACTAAGGCCTATTCATAAGGCCTATATATATTAACCAATGAACTACTATGGGATCTCAACATCTAGGTCTAGACAGTGACAAGCCTATACTCTGGAGCATGATGAACACACTGCATCCAGATAGCCCTGTTCAACTATGCACCCATCATAAACATAAAAAGTACAGATTCACACATCACTTTCAAAATGTAATTTTACTAAAGAATTTATTTAAAAGTTCATTATCATATATAACTTTACTCACCACAGCTGTATATATTTTATCTGTTCTTCTCTGCCTTTAGATACATCCGCATATATATAATCATTCATTTAGAAAGCTGGTTCTTTTGTTCCATTAGACAATATAATCAATATTTGTTGCAATTCATGTAAAATATTGATCTGTAGTTGATCTAAGGATTATTTCAGGCAAGAAGCTGGCTTGGTTTGATAGATTTCAGGAAGTAACCAACCTCCACATTTAAGGCTATGAATTTCAGCATCAAAAATGTGGGTCATTTTCTCCATGTGAATTCAAACTTGTGCTAAGGAAAACAGTCTATTATCTTGCCTTCAGCTACATCAGTTTATGGTAACTATTCTGCCATCTCTCTACTACAGCTAACAACAAACTGCAGCTATCTATTCTAGTTAGCTAATTTCTGCCACTTATTCAAAAAGTTTTAGTAACCAAGATGTTCTGTTCAGGCTCTTACAAAAAACTACAATTCAGACTGTTTTCTTCAAAAATCACTATCCAGACTGTTCTCTTCAAAAATCATTACCCAGACTGGAGCTAATTTTGTTATCAACCCTTTTATAAATCATTTAAGGTGATAATAACACTTTGATTGAAAAAACAGAGTTTTTATTTTTAGCTCTCTAATCCCTTTGAAAACATATACATGTTTTAATTAATTAAAAAAATTGAAAACAATATTGTGTTTTTACATTTCACAAACATAATAATAATAATAATAATAATAATAATAATAATAATAATAATAATAATAATAATAATAATAATAATAATAATAATAATAATAATAATAATAATAATAATAATAATAATAATAATAATAATAATAATAATAATAATAATAATAATAATAATAATAATAATAATAATAATAATAATAATAATAATAATAATAATACAATATTTATATTTATTCAGACCTTTTAAAAGTTTAAGTTATAAAATAATTTGTATTTTAAATCAGTTATTATTTAAGCCTTTACTTTTTATTATTTTATTTTAGGAAATATAAAAAAATATCTACAAAAAATTATTCTGTGTTTAGTTCTACTTTTCCTTTATTTTATGTATATATTTATGCACACACACTATATTAGTGTATGCTATGTAAGCCAACTGATTACAATATATATATATATATATATATATATATATATATATATATATATATATATATATATATATATTAATGGTAAATACAATATTATAGTTTACATTCTTTTGTGGTGCTTTCGATTACATGGTTATCCTCATCAGCTTTAACTGAATTTGAAATTTTTTAAACTTAATATTACATATATTTCCATAAACTGTGTATGGCCGTATTTGCAACTTACCTATTAATAACAACATTCTTATATTTATCAATTAATATTGCCTCTTTAATTTTCCTCTTTTTATGATTTCTTTCTTTCATTAATATATATATATATTATTATATATATATATACTGTATAACAGTTACTGTATTTTACATATATATATATATATATTACAATGGGCTGATGAGAAATGGAAGTTTCCAGTCTTACCGTATCTGCCATACAGAGTGCCACTAGGCCATTTGAACCTAGAAAATTTATAGAGTAGGCAGATATGCACTGTTAAAAATGCAACTTTTATTTTATTGATTGTTTGCCCTTGCCACTAGCTCAAGGAGATGCAGAAACTTAATATAACTTAAAATATATTAATGTTCAATAAAATAAGCCACTGCCAGTAATTAACACACAAACATTTATTAACGCACATATATAATATTTATATTTAAAATTGGGAATAAATTTAGACTTTACAATTAGTTTTAAATTGGTTATTATTATTATTTTTAAATTTAAATTATTGTTTAATAAAGCCTGCACAGATGGACATGTTAATAATATTTTACTTTGGAATGTTGAGTATAGTTAGGCTACATAGATTTCTCACTTAAAAACTTATCAAAACATTCCTTCAATCTCAGACTAAAAATTTGTAGCCAAACCAATGCCTGCTTCCAGATATATAGTCACAACCAATGCAATATGAAGATGCTAGCATAAAATCACATTGACAGGAATGTGCATCTGACAGTGTGATATTATTTGAAGGACATGATCATTGTCCAGTACAGGAATGTGCATCTGTCTGACAAAGAAATCATGTATATAAATTAATTGAAGAGAGCTATGTATGAGGAAGAGTGGACTTTCTGTCAACTTATAAATCCCGATCCATAGAGGTAGAAGGGTCAATGGCACAGGAAATACATCTGTGACCATTGCAATGATATGACTGCCTCTTTGGTGTCATGCATTCAGTTGGGCATGTTGCCCTGTATGCTAAACACGCTTCACATTACATTGATATAAACACCCATATATCCCTGCATAAGCATCGACCTAACTATGAAACAAATAGCCTGAAATTAACTCTTTAAAATAAACATAAACAAATTTAAACATAGTTATTAATTTTTATCCATGCAGCTATCTACACCCAACTTTAATTTGATACACTTTAATTAACACTTAACACAAAAAAGAGAGAAATGGAAATGATTGCTTAAACATATGCATAAAAAATATTAATAATTGATTTTGAATTTTTTAGGTCAGATAATTTTTTTTTATTTTCAGCTATTAATTGCAATTTTAGAAAAGTTCTTATTAGATAGACACAAGATTTCATTCTTTACAGATTGAGCAGATTTAGAGGTCCATCTTCATGATCACTTTCGTAGATTCTTTGTACTTCTTTGAAATGAAACCACTACTTGCCATGCATTTGGTCAGAAACTGTCATCCAGAGGCCTCAGGTGGTTGTCCAGAAATTAAATTTATTGCAGATTTCTACATTGTGAAATCTGCAATACAGCTAGTTAAACGGTATATTTAAAGTCAGCTCTCTCTGATAACAATTATAATATTTTGGCTTTTTTATTTTTTATTAACCTCTTATCATCAAATCTTCAGATTCAATGAGCAAGATGTCACTAATCCTCTCATGTTTCATTTATGGTCCATGCTGTCATTTTGTGCTTGCATTGGTCATTTAATTTCTTTTTAGTCTCTTATCTGACCATTTAATTATCTGAGTGCCCCAAAGGCTAGTGTGCTTTAGAACAATCATTTAATTAATAAAACAATCATTTAATTAATAAAACAATCATTTCCATTTTCTAAGATTACAGAAATCAACATTATTTCTATTTTCAAAACATCAATCTTTATATTTTTACAAAAAAAATACTTTCAAATACTTTTTTCTTAAAGTAGTTTAAGTTTTCCATCTGCGTGACAATATATATGTTAAACATAACTTCCAGTTTTTAAGTTAAGTTTTTTTTCTTTTTAATAAATCAATTTTTATTTACGATCTTTTTATTTTATTTTTAAAATAATGTAATGGCATATTATACCGTTACATATCAGTAAACTTTTTCAAAAAACAAAAACATTTAAAAAAAAAGAATTTACTTAGTGTTAGTAATGATGTTTCACAAATTGATTATACTAGACTTTTTTTAAAAAAGACAAAACTTTGGTTAGTAATTACAAGAAAAAAAATGCTGACTATTCTTTCCTTTCCACCCCAGCTGATATTACACCTTCCACAAGAGTTCCCCTTTTCCTATATTTCATTATTAACTTAGGCAAGTCAAAGAAGTTATGTGATTTTAGACTCTTTTTTTTAAAAAAAAAAATTATGATTTATATTATTACATTTTATTTCTCGCATTTATTTTTACATATGCACAATTTTCTTACTGGCTGTACTTTTTACACAAAATTCAAGTTTATAACTTTATACAATATAGATAGAAAATATTTCTTTTTAAAAAAAAATTTACTCTGGGTACTCGTGGTTTATTATACATTGTGCCACATTGAGAGTCCAATTATAATGGTCTGATGAGGATTGGAGCTATCTTACTGTATCTGCCATACAGAGTGCCACTAGGCTACGTGAACCTTGAAAATTTATAGAGTAGGAAGATACATGCTGTTAAGATTCCACTTTATTTTATATTTATTAAGACCATTAGCCCAGCCACTAGATCAGTGGAGATGCAGAGATAATAATATGTATCTTTATTTAATCTATATCTTAAATATAAAAAAATAAAAGCCACTGCCAGTAATTAATAAACAAACATTTATTAACGTACATATATAATATTTAAAATTTGAGGAATAACTTATTATTTTAGAATTTAATATTATCTTTTAATTTAAATTATTACTTTAAAATTTTAAACAATCCTCACAGATGAATTTAATAATATTTTTAAGAGTGTTGAGTATGAATAAACTACATAGATTGCATTTAAAAGAAAATACTCTATCCCTGTTTTAAACTTAGGCCAAAAGTTTGCAGTCAAACCAGTGTCAATCCATCTGATACATTGATGTATTCAATGCAGCATGAAATACAACAGCACAAAATACCATACTGTCAGGAATGTATGTCTGAAAAGTATGGGTAGAGAAGACATTGACTCTCATCCAAACAGTAATGCTACGTTTGTCTGGCAAGGTGAAGAATAAAAAAACTCCATAGAAAGAGACTGCATCTTCCATCTTACTATCCCATTCTGATAGGCAAAAATGGGGTATGCGGTGTATAATGAAGATCCTACCCATATCAGACCTCATACTACATTTACTAATTACACCAATATATCCAACCCATTGACCCAATCAAACTATGAATCAAATAACCTAAGATTAACCCTCCTTTAATTAATCAATATGACTTTACAAATCTATATAGCCATTCATGCCTGACTTAAATTTAATATTTATATATGTTCACACAGATGAGTTTTATAATAGTTTGTTTTTTAATGTTAAGTACAGATTGGCTACATAGATTACACAGTTAAAAACATTTCAAAATAAACATAAACGATCAAAATATAAAGTCATTGATGGAACTGCAGAGGGAAATTTACAAGAAGCCCTTTGGCATTCATCATAAGATGCTGCATTCACACCAATAACTCAAAGGACATCCGAATAAATGCATTTTAGATACTCACCATAAGGTATCATTATTTACCAAATGTCTATATATTTTAATCAAATATGAAAACAAAAACATAATTAAACATTAACAAATCCATGCAAGCATCTATACACAACTTAAATTTAATGCATTTAAATGACTTACACAGTAAATATTAATAACAAAAAAAAATGGAAATGATTTTTAGCAAACTCAATTATATAAAAATTAAACATTAATAATTAACTTGAAATCTTGAAAGTCAAATAAGAGTTCATTTTAAAATTTAGGTTAGCTGAATCTTAAAAGCTTGTCAAATCTTAACGAAAGTTCTTAATTATTTTTAAATTTTATAGTTCATATCTTAGGTTTGGGAAAATAATTATTACTCATTATGAGTACTGAATTAACACGTGAAGCTAGCGGTGCAGTATTTTCATCCCATTAAAATTTATAAATATCCAAGTACTGTAACTCTGTTAAATCTTACAGCAGTCGAGAGACATTTGACCGGGAAAAATAACCTGGGGCTATACCCATATATTTACAGGTTCGGTCAAATATGGGTATATACTCATTTATGTCCGTATGTTCTCTCTGCTTGTGGTAGCGGAAAGTGGACAATCTTGAATTTTGAGAATTCCCCATTATATATAAATAAAAGGGAATTGAGCTTGCGATCGCCGTGTTTCCATTACATTTTGGGGGCCAGAGTCCAGGATTTCTATTGCTGTACAATTGGTGATCACATGTTGAATAAATTTTACAAAATAACGTAAATAATTTTTTAAAATAAAACAAAAATATGTGTTTTCAAAATATATAAATTTAGTGTCGTAAGTTAGAGTGGTGATAAGGGAAGACGAAGGGGATAATTTTTTTTTACTTTATAATACTTTATATATGTGTTTCGACATCAAATGTGTACAAAGGATAGAAAGAGGGGGATTTATTTTTTTATTAAGAATGTTTTGAAATGTGTAGTGATGTATATAATCTAAGACAAGAAGTATTCAGACAAATTGTAACGAACAAAGAATTGATTATCAAGATGTGATTGTTGTAACGAAAAATAAAGTAGTTAAGTTAAAAGAATAAAACAGTTTTAGTAAGGTTGTAATTATAAATGTTAAATAATTAAAATAGTCGCAGAACAATGTTAAGTGAAGAAATATATATGTAGGACTCTAAAATAATCGCATATATAAGTGAAATTGAAGAGATATATATGTGTGATGTAATAATAACATATCCCAGTTAAGGTTGAAAATAAAATATTTTTAATGATAAATGATAAAAATATTCATGTATATAAGCTAAATTGAAGAAAATATATGTATGATTTTAGAATAGTCACATATCTGAGTTAAGTTGAGGAAAATATATATGTCTGATTTTAAAAATAATTGTGAGGATAACTTGATCAATAAATTACTAACATAGCCTGTACAATGAAGTATATCTGTTAAATGGAAGGAAATATATATGTATGATTTTAAAATAGTAAAGTGATCAATAAAGTACAAACATAGTGGGTGTAACAAAGGATGTTAGTGCGTTAAAGAAAATATATGTGTATGATTTGTTTTAAGCAGCCGTAACCTTAAAGTGATTGAAAACTATAAATGTAATATTAGAAAATAAAATATTGGTGGGATTTTATGACCATGATAAGAAAGCGATAAGTAAAGTACCAAGGTATAATGTAGAATATTAAAAAAATGGAAAAATAAATGTGTGGATAAATTGGCAATAGCCTTAACAAAATTGAATGATAAATGAATACACTTAACACTACCCTATAGCAGGAACTCGAATTCAGTTGAAATTATAGTTAAAGGTAATACATAAGATCATTATTAATTGAAGTATAGTGAGTCAGAGTTGGATAAATAGAAGAAATATAGGAAAATCATCAAGGTGGGGCAGGCAGTCAAATGAATCTAAGGCAGGCAAACAAGATGGTGAACCAGAGTGTGGATGTTTGGGTTGGCTAGCAGTCTAAATGCTAACTAATAGATAACAAATAAATTAAGCAGCTAATCAAAGTAAAAAGCAAAAAGTCAGTAGAAAGAATTTTTTTTATATAAATACATCCAGAAGTCTTCAGTAAAATAATAATAACAAACACAGATCAAGGATTGAATAAATTAATATATATGCATACAAGGTCCCAAGCTAAAATGGATCTTCAAGAAAAGGAAGTAAGAAAAGTGGATGAAGATAAGGAGAGGGAAGTGAAAGATAAAATAAACTATAGAGATATAATGGATATGCTAATGCAAATGAGGGTTGAGCAACAGCAATTCATGAAGGAATATATGGACAGAGAAGAGAGAAGGATGGAAGAATGGCAGATAGAGATAGAAATGGACAACCAGAAAAGAATTACTGAAGCCATAGAAGAGATTAGAAATGACTTTATCCAGAAATCAGAGGCAAGGGACACAGGAAATAGACATGACAGGGAAATTAAGTGGGATGAACAAAGGGGTATGGAGCCACATGTATATGATGAATTAGATATGGCTGAGAGTATAGATAGAGAGTCAGCAGAGTTTGATCTGAGAAAAGACATAGGATGGCCAGAAAGGGGAATAAGAAAGCTGGATAAAGAAGAAGTAGAAGTGATAAGACTAGAAGATAATAGGATGCTGGAGGGCATGCAGGAGTGTATAAGTCAGATAGTCAAGGCAGTAGAAAGGTTAAACACAAAATTTGAAAAGAGGATAAGTATGTCAGCCAATAACAGTGCCAATACTGAAGTAAAGGGCATAGGACCAAGAACCAATGGAGAATGTACAGATATGGGCTATGGGAATCGCATGGATAATCCTGTTGGCTTCCACCAATTTTTAAAAATACAAGTTTTTGCTGGAGATCTTGGAGAAGACCCTATGGAGCACCTGGGAAGCCTGGAGTGGTACTTCAAGTTTAGTAGGATGAATGAGGAAGCCAAGTTAGTGGTCATCTGCAGTCACTTGCAGGGTGAATCTCAAGTCTGGTGGAACTCACTGTTCCAGAAACCCACCACATTTGCAGGGTATCACAAGGCTTTGAGGACCAGTTATTGGAGTGAGGAACTCCAAGAAGATATGCTGCATCAGATAACACAGGAGAAATGGAGACTGGGGGAATTGTTTACAACATTCTTTCACCGTCAAGTAGCCAAGTTATGGATGATAACTGCAAACCCATTATCTGAGATGCAAATACTCCAGATAACTAGGCATAGGTTCCCAAAAGAGATAGAACAGACATTAATCAGTACATACAGGAAGACGGTGGACTATGCGACCCCAAGTTGCTAGGTTCATTGGATACCACCAGGTCCGACCAGAAGAAGGATGGATGGAAACCTAGACTGCCTCCAAAAGAACCACTTACAATCAAAAACAGATGGGATCCTAATGGACAATGGAAAGGAAACTGAAGATATTCTATAGAGTGGAACCCAAGGAGGCAGGAAAATGGACGACAAAGATTGGAGACGGAATGGAAGCGTCCATATGACAGGACCGAAAACTGAGAATCTAGGGATCAAAATATGTATCACAGAGGCAGATGTGATGTCAATAGAGAAAGACAACCACCAGATAAAACCTAAGTGCAATCACCAATAAAGGAAGGATTCACTGATACCAGATTGGAAATGAAATTGGACCATGAGTAATGGAAAATGGACATGAAATTAGGAAATAGTGATCACAATAATATAAAGAAATTATGAGCCTGTAAATGGACAAACAGTATAAAAGACTTTATCCAAACTAAGGAAAACATATGATAGATAGTAGTGTGAGATCGTAGATAGAGGCTGAAGGTGTGTATGTATAGATGTTTGTAGGTGGATTTTAGCAGTATATGGTGAGCCTTCTCTGTTATGCATTCATGTGTGTTCTGTGATCACCAGATCTTATTAGATAGAGAAGACAGGGACAGAGTTCCCCTTCTCATAATGACTCACTGGATTAAGATTTCCAGTTAAATATTTGACAAATATCATGAGTCAATGGATTAGAAACCAATGTATGGGGAAAGAACCCTTAATAAAAATATGAGCTATCAGTGAATATTCTGAGCTCATGGATGAGCTGGATAAAAAGATGCCAGCCTCCCAACCCACCTCGTATAGTGAACAGAGTTGCCACTTAGAGGGTTATCATTTGTAAAATGTGAGGTATGAACAGGTTTAATCGGGTCACAGAGATATCCTGGGGACTCAAACCTGTATATACAAGTAGGAGGCAGAAATAAAACTCATGTAATGGTTATAGTGAGATTAAATCAGTTTAGTAATGCTGGTTGGGTCATCAGAGTAGGTATGTAATTTGTCTGATCATCTCTCTAGAAATAATCTCATCACTAAGGTATATTAGGAGTGCATGGATATAAAAATGATATAAAAAGGTTCAAACAGTAGTTAGGTTCATCTAGCTTTAAATGCATTAAATTAAAATTTTTAAGAAAAAATTTAAAGGTGGGAATGGTGTAATGTGCTGATCGCACATACTGCGGTCACACATATAGATATTTAGCATTTAAAGAATTTTAAATATTGCATTTGTAATAATAAAAAGTGAGTTTAAAAAATTATAAACAAAGAAATGTTTTAATTAAGAAAAGAGAGGAAAGTAGAATCGAAGAGATTCTTATTTTTACCCTCCAAAGTTAAGATTTTGTGAAATGAAAAATAAGCTAAAAATATTGAAATTGTACATTAGAAAATTAATAGTAATAAAGAAATCTAAATGAAAGGCAAATTGAAATATGATTTATAAGAAAAGTAAAGTTTGAAAAGTTTAAATAAGAATAAAATAGAAATTTAAAACATGACTGAAAGATAAGGATCTGGGTCATAAAAGTACACATTTGATGATAAAATGAAATGCATGTATAGAGTGTGTTTGAAGTGTGATAAAAACAGCAATAATTAATGCTTGTCAAAATAAAAAAATAAAAAAATTTTTTTATTAAAATATGTTTAATTAAAAAAAGAAATAAATAAATGCAATGGGTAAAAACAAATCTATGTAAATGGCCGAAGACGTAGTAAGAAAAGAAATGTGGGAATAAAAGCAAAAACAAAGGATCAAAAGGACAAAGGTCTGTGGAATTTTTTTAATTAAAAAGTTTCAGTGTAAGGATTAGAGTTAGAGACTTCTTGCCGTGAGGTTGGTGAAAATGTTGCTCCGATAATAAGCATCCATAGTTAACAAGATATGATTTCTAACGTCGGTGCCTCATTTAGAATGTCTGGCTAATGGCCATCATGATTGCTTGCCGATCCAGAATCACTGTGCTCTAATGGTTCCAGTCTAGATGTAACAACTGCTGATGTAGTGCCTGCCAGAGGATTCATTTTGCCTGGTCCTTGATGCCCCTAAATGTGGAGGAGTTCCCACAACCAAAATCTAACTTAAGAGCAACCGTTCCCTGCAAAAGAAGTGGAGAAATTCCATGTGGCAGTCAGCAAGACTTCAAATTAACTCAGAGACGTGAAACCCTAGGTAAATATGTATACAACCTTTTATATTTCCATGTGCACATACCTTTATCGACACAATGGCCAAATTCTTACTTTGAATGATAAAGACATTCTTTAACTTATATATATATATATATATATATCTGGAATGTCGATTTATAAATGTACAATCATTTATAGGATTTTTTGTTTGTTTACTCGTAGCATTATAGCATATAATCTGTTTTTTATTGAGTGTAAATGATTTAAAGAATTTCTTTTATTGTTAATTTATTCTATTAAATATATTTAATATTGATTTAAATCTGTTTCGTCTCGTTCTTCGCCACTCCAAAAATAATATAATCTTAGAGTTTGAGAAAATAATTATTACTCATTATGAGTACTGAATTAACATGTGAAGCTGGTGGTGCAGTATTTTGATCCCATTAAAATTTATAAACATCCAAGCACTCTACCTCTGTTAAATCTTACAGCAGTTGAGAGACCATTGACTGGGAAAAATAACCTGGGGCTATACTCGTATGGTTACAGTGTTCGGTCAAGTATGGGTATAGACTCGTTTATGTCTGTATGTTCTCTCTGCTTGTAGTAGTGGAAAGTGGACGATCTTGAATTTTGAGAATTCCCCATTATATATAAATAAAAAGGAATTTAAGCTTGTGATCGCTGTGTTTCCATTACAATATATTCTGGTAATGTTTTGTTTCTTTTTTCTCCATATTTGAATAATAATTCAGCTTTTATTTTTAAATTTCAACTTAAAATCCATTCAGTTTTTTTGTCAAACAAAACAAATTTATTAAAACTTTTTTCTGTTTAAATGTCGGTTACAGTTTCTTATTATTTTCCACTAGAAAAATCATATGTATAAAATGAGATATTCAAACAAGTCATCAATCTTCTCTTGAATTTGAAAATTCAGTCTTTTAAAGATTGACTTTGTGTAGTTACTGTATCATTTGAAAAAATAACAAATGATGATGGAAATGAACTGGGTTTGCTTTTGTACCTCACTTAGTTTCCAGTGTTTAGTATACTAGCATTTCCATTTTCTTTTCCATTGTTGTGGCTGGCTATTGTTGTGTGTATTATATTGATTGTAGTTAAAAAAATAAATTATGTAATATTTTTTCCATAGTTAGTTGCCTAGAGACTGGATTGACATTAGATCATCACTATGTTTACTAAGTATCAGTCATTAATCATGATGTACAACATATAGAGAAATAACTCATTGTTTATATATATATATATATATATATATATATATATATATATATATATATTATAGATATATATAGAGAGAGAGAGAGAGAGAGAGAGAGAGAGATAGGATAAGGATGGCTTAGAACCCTGTCACACTATCCTGTGATAGCCCATATTACCAATTGGCATCATGAAAAATATTTGCTTAACTAATAAATTGCTAAGCATTATTTTCTTAGACATATCTGTAAAACAAATATTTTTTTAAAAACTAAAATACTAAATTTCACAGCAACTTAATTTCTCTACTATAATTAACAAAGTTTATAACAATCATTAAGCAATTAGCATAAACACACAAAAAATAATCAATCAAACATATATTTATATTAACACCAAAATTAAAACTGTGTTGTATGTCATTAATTAGATTAAAACAATAATTAAGAAGTTTAGATAAGATACACAAAATGATGACCTAATCTAAAATTAATCACATATATATTTATTACATGTGTTGTTGTGATGTTGTGTAGAATTATTTACTAACAGAAAGATTTGTATGTGAAGATGAATAGTAATTGTTATGGGTGGAGTTGTATATTATATTTTTTGTTTTATATATTTTGTTGTTTATTACCTTAATTTATAGTTATTGAAAAATGTCATTAGTAGCACATGTTTTTTAATGAAAGCAAATTAAAAATTAAGGCTGGAAAGGGTAATAAAAAGGGTTGCAAGTGCCACAGGGGATTTCTGTTAATGACACTTATCATCAGATATCCAAGAACTGGCCACTAGTATTTTAAGACAATGGAAACCTGATCATGGTAAAATATGGAGAGACAAAAAAGTGAGGTGAAAGGTGAAAGATAGGTAAAAGAAAAAAACTATATATTTTTTTTTTTTGATTTTGGAGTATATCAGAAAAGTGACCATTATAGAGAATAAAGCAGGAAAAGAAAATTTTAATAAAGTGATTTTATTAATTAATAAGCATGGATTTCACTGAAATTCTGGGGTAAAAGAGTCATGTGGATTTGTTGAACTAGCCCAGTGAACAGCTGTTTTGTGACCTGCCTACCATGATGGCATTTATCTATGGAGAATTTAGCCACCTATATCAAGAAATTGAATTGATCATGGAGCTCTAAGCAACAATAACTTTTGTGCCTTCAATTTTAGAATCACCTACCTAACACTTCTAGAATGGATTATCATATGTGTAAATGTTATGGAATCTTTCAGCATTTTTCAGATTGACAACTCTCACTAATACAATCACCATTGTAATACTGTAAGCTTACAGACCCTGTGCTGTAAACACATGAATGTTTACTCTCAAATGGGGTAACTATGACTATATAGATCGGAAGATATATATATATATATATATCATATATATATATATATATATATATATATATATATTGAATGAAGATATAATAGTTTAATAGTAAATTAAAAAATGTGTGCTTTGTCCCAATTTAAAGAAAAGAATTTCTGGAAAATAGATTAAATTATTTAATAATATACAACCCTGATACATAATTGCACTCTTTTATGAATGTGTTTATTGATATTATATATGTATATTGGAATGACTGAGTCATATGCTTAAGATATTAGTATATGCATGTATTAATAAATTTTAGAATTTTAAGCTATAACTTGTTCATTTATTTGAATTATGAGGCTCTTATAATTTCTGGGTTATTGTTTATAAAAGCTTACTGGCGTGAATGGTCACATATCTCTAAAAAATATAATAAGATTCTTAGAGCAGATAGGAAAATGATGAGTGTATAAATGGTGTTTCTCTATAAGATAACAGTAGCTTTGTTCTCCCAATAGACATTGTTTCCTAGACCTTGAAACTCAGCTAGTGTAAATAAGGCACCCAATAAGGTCTACTGTAATCTTTTCTTTTGTTTTCAAGGTGTATAATTCTTATTAATTAGTAAGAATGGCACATGAGGTCAGACATACAATGTAAATAAATATACCTAATCAAAACCCAGGTTAACAACCAGTTCTCACTTAAATTCTTAGAATAGGATCACAGGTAGACTGTTAACATGGCTTCTCAAATGAAAGGAGTGGCAAAGATTGGAAAACAAAATTTAAAAAGGTCTTCCCAATGAAAATTGGAGAACAATTTTTTATTTATTTAAAAAAAAAAGAGAGAACAGAAAGAGATCACATCTATGTATTATCTAGTCAGTCAGATAAAAACAAGTGACTACACCAAGTTTAAAAATATATTTAAATAATGGCATATTTTGCAATATATAGATATACTTCCAGAAAACTTCTCAAATAGTCAGCATAGAAAATTACATTAATAATCAATAATGTTTCTTCAATGAGATATATAAAGTCATATAATTTATAATATAGGGGTTTAAGGATTTTACCAAAATTTGGGATATTACAAAACAATATTTTTCTGAATGGGTAGTAAAGAAAAATAGAAAATTGGTAAACTTTTATGATTAAAGGGGCATAAGGATAGAAATCAGTGACAGAAGGATTATCAGGCAGGTCATTCAATATACCACTGAGAGTTGGGGTAACTAACCTTGCACATTTAGTTGGAATAGTAATAGATATACACTAACAAAATAAATACATACCAAGAAAATGAAATCAAAAAAAGCAGAAAGTGGACCAGCAGAAGACAATGGAGGAGAAAGAACTAAGCGTAATGGAGATAATTTTAAAAAAAATTAAAAAGCTTGGAACTATGAATTCAGGAAATGGATAAGCATTTCAAAATTTTAGCATATATAAAGGAGTCTATGTATGGAAAGTGAAAGTAGTCGAGGGAAAGGGGAGTTTGAGCAAAAGGAAGGACAAAGCAAGGGAAAGGCTGAGAAGTCGAACAATAAAGAAGTAAAGGGAGTTTACATGAATGAGAGGAGAGTGTAAAATGGAATCTGAAGGCTTTCAAGGCAGTGAGTCATGGGGAACATTGGGGAAATGTATGGGTATGGTGATGCATACCAACACAAAACAGTTTTTAAATATGGCTGTTGGAAGGCCAAATGGAGTAAGCTCCCATGGAGCATCTGCAAAGTCTACAAAGGTGCTTTCAAATTAATTCCATGCCAGAGAAAAGTAAATTAGTGATAGCATGTAGTAATCTAAGTGGGAATGCCCAAGCATGGTGGGACTCATTGTCCCAACAATCTTCGAAGAGTACCAGAAAAATATATGGGAGACTTCCTGATTGGAAGATTATCAGGAGCTCATACAATACCAAGTTATGCAAGAGAAATATGAGGAAGGGAAGCAAGAAAATTTCTCTCAATTCTTTCATCATCAGGTGGCAAGACTGAGGACCCTGGATGCATGTAATTTGTCAGAAGGTCACTTTATTCACATTATAAGGCACAATATGCTAATGAGTGTAGAAAGAAGGAAGTTGGGAGTGAAAAAGGCATTTATCAGAGAGGTGGCAGAACTATTTAGTGTGCTGGACATGAGTTCATAGGACCATAGCATACTGTTGGAATGAGGAAAGGAAGTTCAAGATAAGCAAAGTGCTAGGCTTGGGTGAAGGAAGGACAATCTGATGGGGACATGACATATAAAAAAGAGGTGATGATAGTTATAAATTGAGATGGCAGTATGAGCCAGAAGCTCAGCATCCATCAGCAAACCAAATGATAGTCAAGCAAAAGAATCATACAACGCTCAGTCACTCAAGCCTTTGCAAACCAGAGAGGAACAAAGGATAGATAGGAGGTGGTTAAGAAGCCATTCAAATATGCAAATGGTATTTGTAGGCTATTTTATCAGGGATATAGTAACAATATCTGGGTTTGAATACAGTTACAAAAGGAAGTAAAAGGCACTAATTATTACAAAAGTGTGTTTATTCTGGTTGTTATTATGGATTGAATTAATAGATGCCAAAAATAATAGATATACATAGATATACATTCAAACCATGTTACAAAACTGTGTGAGTGAAAAACATTAACCATTTAAAGACATGAACATATACATATATTTATTACACATGTTGTTATGATGTTGCATATAATTAATTACTTACAGATATATTTGTATGTAAAGATGAAGAGTAACAGTTATGTGCAGAGTTGTATTTTATATATTTTATTTTGTTTTATATATTTTGTTATTACCATAAGTTATAATTATTGAAATAATATGATTAGTAATGCACGTTTCTTAATGAAAGCAAATTAAAAATAAGGCTGGAGAGAGTAATAAAAGGAGTTGCAAGTTGTGCCACAGGGGATTTCTGTTAATGACACTTGTCATCACAATTCCAAGAACTGTCCACTAAGTTTTTGGGACAATAGAAACCTGATCACATGAAAAGCATTCCAGAGATAATGATAATTGGCATATGGATAGACAAAATAAATAAGGTGAAACAGAGATAAAAGAAAAGAAGTATATTTTTGTTTGATTTTGGAGTGAATCAAAAAAGTGACCATTATTGAGAAAGAAGTTTGGAAAGTAAATTTTAATGAAGTGATCTTATTAATTAATAAAAATATATAAGAATGGATTCCACTGAAATGCTGGGATAAAAGATCTATGTGGATTCATTGAACCATTGAACCAGCAAAATGAACAACTGTTTTGTGATCTGCCTACCATGACAACATTTATCTGTGGAGATTTTTGCCATCTATTTCAAGCAAGTGAAGTGATCATGGAGCTCCAAACATCAAGAACTTTTGTGCCCTTTATTTTAGAACCACCCACATAAGACCTTTAGGATGGATTATCATATGTGTAAATGTTATGGAATCTTTCATCATCTTCCAGACTGACAACTCTCGCTAATACATTCCCCATTGTAATACTGTAAGCTTACAGACCCTCTGCCTTAAACACATGAATGTTCACCTTCAAAAGAGGTAACTATGACTTTCTCTCTAGATATTGAATGAACATATAATAGTTTAATACTAAATTAAGAAATGTATGCTTTGTCACAACTTAAAATTTTTTTTTAGAAAAAAAGTTATTTAATAAATACAACTCTGATTCATAGTTGTACTTTTTCATGAATGTGTATATTGATATTATATAGGTGTATCGGAATGACTGAGTCATATGCTTGAGATATTAATATATATGTGTATTAATACATTTTAGATTTTTAATCTAAAACTTGTGTATTTATTTTAATTATGAGATTCTTATAATTTCCCATTTATTATTTATAAAACTTACTGGTGTGAATGGCCATATATCTCTAAAAGAAAAAAAAATAATAAGATTCTTATGGTGGATAGGAAAATAATAAGTGTATAAATGGCATTTTTCTATAAGACAACAGTGACTCTGTTCTCCCAATAAACATTGTCTCCCAGACCTTGACACTGAGATAATTTGGATATGGCACACAATAAGGTCCACTGGAACCTTTTCATTGGTTTTCAATGGCTATAATTCTCATTAATTGATAAGATTGGCACTTGAGCTCGGACAGTGATCCATCAGTGAACAATACTTATAATTTTATAATTTTTATAAAGCATAGTAATATATATTTTTTTATTATTAAATTACTAAATGAAAAAATACAAATGAATAATGGTGTATAATCACCAGAAATGTATACTTTAGACATTAAAAAATGATTGTGATATCCACAGTAATACGTTCCAGCATCACTTGAAGAGACATTGCTTATTACAAGTGTAAAACATCCATTTTCAATTTTACTTGAAGCTCTCTGATTTAAGTGACCATGTTCATATTTAGTAGCATATGATGAATTTGTAGAATATACCATATTTTCAAAGTGTTCATAATAACATTGAACAGATAATTTTATATCAAAGTTGCAAAAAAATTGTATAATACCAGTGGATCCAGCAATTATGTAAGCATCTGCCATTAATCCTAAAACATATCACATTTTTATTTAACATATCACATTTTATCTATCTATCTATCTATCTATCTATCTATCTATCTATCTATCTATCTATCTATCTATCTATCTATCTATCTATCTATCTATCTATCTATCTATCTATCTATCTATCTATCTATCTATCTATCTATCTATCTATCTATCTATCTATATATATATATATATATATATATATATATATATATATATATATATATATATATCCGTCTATCTATCTATCTATGACATTTTATTTATCTGTCTATCTGACTCTCTATGTATCTATTAATTTGTGTCTATCACTATATATATATATATATATATATATATATATATATATATATATATTGTAATGGAATTACGTAGATCAGTTGGTCATTTCGAACAATATGCATCATATTCAGCAAAATATACCAATAAAGGATAACAACACAATAATAAAAAAATCTGAAACTTGTCTTATTTCCATTACTCCAAGTGAGAAAACATATCGATCGATATAACAGATGTTATATCCATACCTGATTGAACCTGTAACAATACAAATATTGCCACAAGGTTATCTTTCTCAACCAGACGTTTCTCAGGTGCTGCACTTATTAAAGAGTTACAGAGATTGGTTAATTTATAAAATTTAAAGGATTAATACTGTACAACAATCTGCATGTGTTATTTACTACTCAAATTAAGCACTCATTATAAATAAATCCTCCGGGTAGATTGACTATTTGGAATGGTGAAGAAAAACGAGATATGACAGATAGAATAATCTATTAATAAAATATTTAATATAATAACATAACAAAAAGAATTACATGAAACGTTTAAAGATACATAAAATCATTAAATCTAATGTTATAGTTAGGTGGGTATTTAAATCATATGAATGTCTTTAATATATGGAAATAAGTTATCAATTATAGTCTTTCTTCCAAGTATTATTTAAGAATCTAATTCATATCTATCTCACTAATATTTGGAATTGCAATTGCATATAATGGTAGGTAAAGAATATGTGCACATGTGATATATATTTGTCAATCATTTATGTTACCTAGGTTTTGTTTCTTCTTTGACATTGACTAATTTTCTTCTAGCTGTCCTGTGGAATTCTCCACTTCTTTAGTAAAGACAGTTGTTCTTCGCTTCCATTTTTTATGGAATTTTCTTCTTTCTATATGAAGTGGCTTCACAGTACTACGATGTTAATGGCATGGCAGGAGAATCATCAGTCACTACACCAGCAGTTGTTTCATGGTGAGGTGACCATATGAGCATGATGGGTTTGGATCAACCAGTGACCTTGATGGCCCTTAGCCACACCTTCTTGAAGATTCACTTGTAAAGTATATTTGTTACATATTCATTCAAATTTTTGTCAGTTTTAAATGTTGTCTTTTACTCACCTTTCCTTTTTTTAATGTTTACTCTCCTCAAAGGTTTAATACTCATCTTCTTCTCAACTCAAGTTCTAACACCAAAATCTCACCTTTGACTCATTAATGTCTCTCTCCAGAATTCCTTTTTTATCTTGATCTATTCTTCATTGGAATTTGTAGGGGTTTTTTTCACACCTTTATCTTTAAAACATTTTTTTCTACATATTACATAAGATTGCTTTTCTCGAATCCTAATTTCATAATATTTATAACATGGGTTTTACATTCTTTTTCATTTAAACATATGATAAATTTTCTCTTCTTTATATATACATTCGCATGCATATTTCATTTAGTCATAATGTATATTTTGAAGGGCAGATTTTTTATCTTTTAATATAATCTAATTTCTACTTATACTTTTATTTAAATCTCCTAAATGTCACCTTTTAAAATCATTTGATTCCCCTTTTATTTATATCTCCTTTTTACATTTTCATCCTAAACTTAATACACGATTGTACTATTTTTAACTTTTAATATTTCTATTTTTCAAAATACAAACTTTAAGGGTAAAAGATAACAATTTTGTTCGATTCCATTTCTCTCTCTTTTATTTCATTACAGTAATTAATGCATTTCTTTCTTAAGTGATTGTAACCATTTTAATTATTTGTATATTTTTTAAAAAAAAACTATAGTATTTAATATTATTTAATATCAAAGATATACATACATGTGTGATCATCACTATATATATATATATATATATATATATATATGAAAAGAAAGTTACTGTTAACACTAACTGAAATAATTATAGAAAATATAAAACATTATACAATTACAAATATAGTAATGTTGTTTAGATTATATTCAATAATAGAAATAAATGGTATATTTGGTTTGTAGTATAGTGAATGGATATTTGTAATTGTATAATGGTTTGTATATTATATATATATATATACTTCTCACCAAATATTGAAACAGTATTCTTTGTTCATCATCCTGTTTCATTCACTATGTTCCATAGTAGTATATTTTCTACAGATCACATTATTCCCAGTTCACACATATAAGTTTACAATAATTTGTTTTTATCTGTAATTGTGTATATTTATGTGTATGTGCATGTATTTTTATCTACACACACATCTAATTATAAAGTTAATGTGTGTATGCATATAATATATACACAATAATAATTTTAAAATTAATAAAATGATTAATTTAATAAAATTAAGTTGTGTGAACATTGTTATGTATGTGTAACCACCTACACATATATGTGAAATAAGCTATAATGCAATAGATTTTAAAGCATGACAACTCTTTAAAATAATTTAAATTTGCAGTATTTTTACTTAAAAAACTTTTTATTTAAGTGCATTTGTATCTAAATTTCAATTTCTAAGATAATCTCACACACATATATAATAAAATGTTTAGGAACTTATAAACTCTTTTTTAAAAAAGTCATCTGTTTTATAAAAAGTGTAATTTATCAGAAAACCATTTGTAAACAATTAATCAAACTTGGAATCAAACTTTTAATGTCTTTTAAAAATAAAAACTAAGAAAAAAAGTGTGACCTGTTTGACCATTTTTCTTTTAGCCAAGAAAATGACCGAAGGTTTCATTTTATAATTTTTAAATTACTGATGAACATTTTGTAAATGTTGTAAACAGGGCACTTGAATTAAATATTTTTCTGGTATAAATAACATTAAATTTTCAGCAGGGTTCACTTTTGTTCACTTTGTTTCATTTTTATAATATTTATATAGTTACAAAATGGTAGCCCAACTAAGAGCAAGAGATATATTATCTACCTGAGATGATGAGTCATAATAGAGATGGAATTGAGATGTGTAGTCAAAAAAAAAATAGTATAAATATATTTTGGCCATATGTTTTTATTTTAGACCTTTATATGATTATGTTTATTTTTTTATTGATATTGATAAATAAATAGTCATGAAACAACTTAGTTTTTTTAATTTTAAAATAGTAAATATGTGTAACACAACTTGAGTTAGTTTGAATGGCATTAGTATTTTGTTAAGTTATATATTACTGCCAGATAGACATAGAAATATTGACAGTAGGGCATTATAGAATAATATTTCATGCATATTTGGAGAGTTGATGTTATAGAAAATCTATGATTTTGGAGGTTGGATTGATTATATGATTCTTGGAGTTTGGTTGCTTATATTGCTGTTGTAAAGATGGATGGAGAGTATTGTCCTTGCCTTGAGGATGTGATGTATTCATGCCACTCATGACTGATCAATATCTTTTACTGCTTCAGTCAAGGTTATGATTTGTTATTATTTATCATGAAGCAGTTAACAGTAGTTCTGCAATGATATCAGCCTCTAAGTCTCCTAGAAAGTGAGCAAGGCATAGTTTATTCTTATACATAGTATTTGCCTCTAAAAATCCAAGAGAGAGAGCAAGACATTATTTTATAAATTCCAGACCCTAAGACTTGAAAGAAGCAGAGCATTGCAACAGAGTTTGTAGTATACTATCAATGGTTGTGGGAGCTTAAAGTGATTGAATTGGGATGATTTGCTGGATGTTCATCATGCATTGAGTGCTTTAAGAGCTGTGACTGCATTTTTTTATTCCTCTCATGATTGTTAGCTTCTAATCATTCTCCTCCTCACTGTTGGTATTTTTCTGATCTCTAAAGGAATAGAATAGTATATAAATAGGAGTATGGACTTTATTATGAATTTATGCATGTGCTATATCAGTTATAGTTGTTGGTTCATTAGATAATGGATAATATTTTTTATAAAAGCATGAGAAGGCTGTGTGCTGGTCCAATATAGGGCACTTAAAATAGAGATGGTTGAGTGGATAATGAAAAAAGAAGAAAATATGTAAACAGGAAATTTGGTATAAATAGTGATATATAGCAGAATATATACTAAGAACTAGTGGTTCTAAAATCTTTGGGAATGTATGGGTGGATAGGTAGACAGTGTTGATTCTTGATTCTAGGTATGTTAGAGATTAGGGAACAAAACAAAAGAAATAAAAGAAGACAGAAAGTAAAGAGTATAAATATTTTAATTTATAAATAAGAATAAAAAGAATTTACTATGGAACAAGATAAAAAGGTAGCCACTAAACGGATGAAGGTATATGAAAAGCAAGACCATCAAGATTTGTTGCAATCTATCATGGCACAATTTAACGAAATGAAGCAATAAAAGAGTCAAATAAAGCAATAAATGAATCAGAAATTTCAAAAAACTAAGGAATCTATAGAGAGGTCATAACAGAAAAATGATCAGCAATGTCAAAGATTAGATAGACAATCTCAAAAAACAACTCATCATTTCCAAGAAATTAAAGAATCTATAGATAGACAATCTTGGAAAATATATCGGCAATCTCAGGGAATAGATTAACAATCTCAGAAAATAGATCAGCATTCTCAGAGAATAAATGAACAATCTAGATAGTAAAATAGATGACTTGAATAGAAGTATAGATACAGCATAACTGGTCAAGATCAAAAATGAATAATGAGATGGATATACCAATAAAAAATTTAGGAAGGATTTGCAAAATGGATTCAGATCTTTTAACAACAAATTAAAAAAAAACATGGAAATGAATTTAAAAACAAAAGGGCAAAAAACAATATGTGAAGCATAGATGAAAAGCAGATTGCTAAATGTCCAGGGAAGCCCACCAAGTTCAATGTAGGCAATCATGTTCTTGTTAGAATACCTTATGTTAGTAACTCACATAAATGTAAATTTAAAAATTCTACAATGTAAATGAAAGAGCAATCCATATCAAGAAGAGAAAAGGGGTAAATGCATTTACTGTAATTGTTAGAGGGAGAAAAGGCACATATAATGCACATAGCCTGAAGACAATTGTGATCCTTTCATAAGCAATTTCTTCCTTGCCTTACATTTGAAAAAAATAGGGGGGAGGGGGGGAAGTATGCTACATATAGATAATGTAACCCTAATTAGACACTGCTTTATAATCATATTTATATTAAATAAAAAACATAAAATACTTAGTTAATTATTTGGGGAAGGGAGTTCCATAAGAGACCTTTAAACTTTTTTTGTTTGGGGAAGAAGCAAATATAGGAGTAGAGTACCATTACCACACATATATTATTTAAAAAAAATATTTGTGTGTGTATCTTTGTTTATGTGTGGATTATAAATATTAATAGGTAAGATTTATTAATAAGTAGCGATGAAAAATGAATAGTGTAAGAGGAAGTTAGTTATTTTAGTCCATTATATTAAATATAGCAATTTCATTATATAGTTTATTTGTTTTTAAAATAAAACAGGTTACATTATATTGATGACTTGTCAAATCTAAAGGTCAGCAAACTGGCTCCTGCAAAGCACACATGTTATCTGGAACATAGATGTGTGTAAGTGAAAGACACAGACACTATTTTAATTGCACATAATTATTTATTTTTTTATTTTCTTATGTTGTCTGAATTTAAATTGTCAAAAAGAAAAGATGGTCTTTAACACTGAAGGGTGAAATTATTTTTGTTACTTGATGATTAAGTGTCATCAGTTTGAGTTCTGTTGTTTTTCTTTGATGACAGTGATTCGTATGAAACAATCTTTGGAATGGCTGACCTATCAAAAGTTCGATAAATCATAGAAAACTAAGATATAAAAAGCTTGGTGAGAAAGAGAGGGTTCAGAAGTTGTCAGTAGTGTTTTCTTTTCTCCTTTCAAGATCTCAGTAGTATTAAATTTTTATCTTTCTTTTCCTGGACTTGAGGGAAGAAGTAAAAGCAAGATGTTAAACTATTGCTTTATATACCATTGCATTTAAGTGATTCCAGAGAGAACTATATATATATATCTGAGAGAACTATATATATATATAAAAAAATATATATATATATATATTTTTTTTTTTTTTTTTTATATATATATATCTGAGTTATGAAAAGAGTTTCATAAAAAAAAAAAATTAGTGGAAAAAAACAGTAAATCTTCATCAACTTGATAAAGAGTCAGTCCCTAAAAAGAAGCTAAAAATGAAAATGGTGTTATAGGAAGAATATATAAATTATTGCTTTAAAGAAAACTGAACTCAGTGTTTATGTATATTTTTAGCTGTAAGAAAAGGTGAATGTCATGTTAACTTGCATTATTTTGCCTACAGGACTCATTATCATGAGTTATATAGATTGTCTGACATATATATATATATATATATATGTGTGTGTGTGTGTGTGTGTGTGTTTTAAGTCAACCAAGTGAAAAACATGTGCTGTCTCAGAGACTTCTTTCTCATCCCATGGTCTATTAAATAATCATCATCATTGAAGAAAGGAAGAAAAAAGAAAAATAGTCAGAAGAAGATGTATATAATCCACCTATCAAGCCTCAACTAATCTACTAATCAGTTTTTAAATTTTGATTTTATTTTCAACAGGAGTACCAAAAAATGTGTATTGGGAAAAAAGGAAAAACAGTGAAGTGCTTAAGCTCTGCCAACTCAGCCTAAAAGTATAGACAAGAAAGCAGTCTTTTGTTTCAGCTAGGACATTCGTAAGAACTGAAAAATTGAGCAGTAACTTTGAAATTTTATTAAACTTTTTTACTAATTTAAAGTAATCATTTGAATCTCCTTCTATTGGTCAAACATTGTATTTTTTTAAAATACATAAACATTAAAAGTTTGTTTTTTATTTTATGTTGCTATTTATCATTATGCATAAAAAAAATCACAAATACATTTTAAAGTTATTAGACTTAATTTTCATTACCTTTGAATATTAATTTTTATTGTAATTTAAAATGTCTTTTATTTATTATTGTCATTTGTTGAGTTAACCAACAGTTTTTGAGCAATCCATCAATATAGATTTTATAATGTTTTTTATTTATTTTGCATATGTACATTTGATATGAATGTTGCTTTGCTCAAGATTTAAATATTTTGTTTTTATATATGATTTATTTTAATTCAATAATGTAAAGGGTAACCATTTTAACATGATATATATGCTAAGATATCATGAGTATGTGTGTGGGTGAATGCTTATACAGACATACATCAATTAAGATAAGTCAAATGAGTTAGATTAAAATCTTGTTGCTTAAGAGTTTTTTAAGAGATCAAATTAATAAAGTATAGATTCACATGTATGAAAGTGAAAACACACATAGTGTGTGAATGACTTTTTTATTGCATTTATAACATATAATAAAGCTGGAAGATGTATTAAATAAGCATTAGATGGAATGTTTTTTTAATGTTTTATTTTAAACCAGCTTATTTTAGATGGGTAGGAGTATATACATATGTTTCATTTTCTTATTTGGTTACAAATACATTATTTGATATTTTGTTTTAATAATGTATTATTTGATTGATATAATAATTGAAGTCAATTGGATGATTAAACATTTATTTTATTTAAAGGAAAGAATCTTAATAAATATAATTATATAATACTCAGCTTTCTTGTTATTATAATTAGTAAAGTTATTTTAAATTTATCATTTAATTATGATCATTCATCATAACTAATGAATGTCAGGCATTGGGTTATAATTAAAATATAATAATGTTTTGGGTAAATTATTATAGGTTTATAAAAAGCTCAATTTGTTGTTATGGGTTAATTGCAAAATATGTGACTGAAATCATCATTGTCATTATATTATTATTAATAAATAGTTTAAAGATATAGTATTTAAGGGCCATATAAATAACAATCTTGCTATGCTTGTTTGCGACCCGTTAGCAAGAGGTATGACTAACATCGATACATCTGATAAATCTAGAAATCCATTGTACATAAACTGTGCTGATAACACCTGTGAAAATATTGAGAATTTATGATATTACCATCTTATATTTTTTTTTGCACAACTAAAATATAAGGTAATTGTTTTCCATTCTTACAAGTGCAAATTTTATAAATATTGTAGCAAATGGATTTGAACCAGGTACACTATAAATAAGTATATGATATAACTATCTAGGTTTAGACAGCCTAGGAAAGCCTAGGTAAAAAAAACATAAGTAAAATTGAGTAAAGAAGAAGTAAGAGTTCGATGTCTTTTTTCCCTTTTGATGATATTTAACATTTAATTTATTGATATTTTTAATTAGTTACAAATAGTGGAGTGTGCTATGAATGTGTTTTATATGTGTGGAAAAGAAATGATTCTTTGTTCAAAAAATCTATTATTAGAGGAAATATAATTCTACTATATATTGATCTCACTACCATTTCTATACAGTTACAATGACTAGTATATTTTTTTTATTATTTACAATGACTTTCCAAAGCAGAGCATGCCTAGTACTTTGCATCTTAAGTGAATTATGTGAGTACATTTTATTTGTTTTGGAATTATATATTTTATTTGTCTCATGATTTGTAGTGACTATATCATTATATTTATATAGTTATTATATATTGTACCAATATCATATTGGTACAGATCTCTAATTTTGTCTAAAAATTATTGAAATAAAAATCTTTCATTAAAAGAAAATAGTATGTAAAAGTTTAAGATTTTTTTTTATTGCAGTTTGTTTTCGAAAATGTAAAATTAAAAATCAAAGAGTTTTTTGAAATACAAGTTACAATTAATTAATTAAAAAGGGAGATGGGGTTTGCTTTAGAAATGTCAAGTTAAAAGTTTATAAAAGAAGCTTAAAGAGTTTTTGCTAAAAATTGTTAATTCATAGTTTTGTGGGGGAAATTAAAAGAAGTTGATTTTCAAATAATTAAAAAATTATTTTTATTATTGTTGTTAGTTTAAATAAAATTTTGTTCGTAAAAGTTATAAATGATTGATTACAAAAAACAAAGAAAGAAAAAGTTGAAGCTAAAAGTTTAAAAATATAAATCTCTTTTTACTTAATTTTAAAAAAAAAAAGTAATCTTAAAACTTGTGTTGAGTTTAGATTAAAATATACATGTGGATAAATGACAAATTAATGTGAGTTTGTTATATATATATATATATATATATATATATATATATATATATATATATATCATATATATATATATATATATATATATATATATATATGAGTGTAAAAATAGCATAAATACATGCATGTTAAAATGAAATAAATGAAAGTTAGAAAATTAAAAACACTCATCAATGGCTACTAAGTTAAAAATTTATAAAACAACAAGTTTTGTGATGGCTATTAAGTTAAACAAAAAACAACAACACTATATTTGGGATGGCTGCTAATTAATATCTCCAATAACAGGATTAAAAGCTTATCTTGAGAAATGCAATTAAAAAGAAGGAAGAAATTTTGACAACAGTTATTGCTGGTTGACATCAAAATGACAACAGGCCTTAAGTATAAATAGTCCAGTTTTTCATCAGACAATCAGTTGAGATTACAATTTAGATTGAGCAGTTAATATTACAGTTGATATTACATGTAAGACTGATCAATTGAGGTTAAGAAAAAAGTTGAGAAAACATTTGAGTTGAGTTCTTTAACCATTCAATCAACCAGTGTACCCAGGATCAAAAATGCAGTGCTAATCACCATCAGAATAATACAGTTTTCTTTAGGCTGAGTCCAGTGAACATCCAACTTGCCCCAAAAAGGAAAATGCTTGCATAACAACTTGAAATATGCCATCAATATTTAACTGTCTCCACGAATAGTGCCACTGAATGATAGTAAAACTCCTCAAGAAAACATCACCGCCATCTGGAAATATTCTTACTAGAAGCAGCAACCATGAAGTAAAGAAAATCCTCTATAAAAATAAATTTCACAGCAAACACCAAGAAGTATCCACATTCAAAAATCCAAGGTAATAACATTTTCTTATTCTCATTTCTAAAGTAACCATCGCATTAGATTGAAGCCTCCCAGAGTCAAGTAATAATGAACACTATAGCATACATAGACAAACCATTGATGTGTGTGTTTTAAATGTCAAAGGTTAATTAATGCTTTGTTATATGATATTCTACTGTGTGAATTAAGAATGTGCATAATCACTATACCAGTGTTGTGTTAGTTAAATAAGATTTATAAAAGTATTTAAAATTAGTATAATAAGTGTTAATTAAAATAAATTGTCTTTTAAACTTAAAGCTTAATTTTTGTCAATCAATTCTTTTTCCAATAATTGAAACAATAATTTGTTATTGATTACAAGTACCTGAGCTATTCATGGGTGTATTTTATGCATTGAATTAGTGGCCCTTGTTTAAAGTGTGTTTTTATCCTCTGGGTAAATAACAGGTGCCCGTGTTTCTATAAAACGAAAAAAGTGCTTTGAACATGGTGTTAAATTCAACAGTCAAGAAGTAATCTGTTTTCTTTAAATGTGGTCAGTTAGATATATTTCAAAGATATATCTGCTGGCTTGGATTCAGGTGCTCTTTGAGTACTCTCTTCTTTGCCTAAGGGGCCATGGTGAAGCATTATGTAAATGGCAAGGAATAATATTGTATTTTATTTTAGTCATATAATTTTGCTTTCATAAGATAAATTTATTTAAAGAGTTAAAAAAAATTGTGTTTACTCCATCACAGATTTTATGTATATGTGTCCATTTGATAATTATTTTCTGATAAAATATCCACCCTGGCACAATTGGCTCTCCCAATGTGAGGCAGAATCTGACATGATTAAATAATCATGTTAATTAATTAAAGAAATGTAAACAGTCCAAAAAAATGCTAAATTGCATATCTAAAATAAAGAATTTTAAAGTGGTTTCATTTTAAAAAAACAATTGACTGAAACTTTTATTCTTTAAATGAAAAGAGATTTTGACATGTACATTAGTTAAAATAAATAATTATGTTAAATTAGAGACAGTTAGATATTTTGTGCAGAGCTAAAGCATTAAGAATGAGTAGAGAAAAAGAACAACAGAGTCATATGTTCAGTATAAAAAAATAATAAACAGCTCATATTTAAATATTGTTTTAAAAATGGAAAACAAGAAAGAAATATCTGAGATGCAGATGTTGATGAAAATAATGATGAATATGATGCAAATTCAGGCAAAATCAACAAGAGCTTAAAGAAGAAATGCATCAAGAATTCAGGCAAGATCAAGTAGAATTCAATGCAGAATTGAGAGAAGAAATATGAGAAATTGTGCAAGATCAGCTAGAACTTAAAGCAGAAATGAATAGATAAATTAAAGAACTCATTGTGGAAATAAGAGAAATAAGATGTAACATTAGGGAAAGGTAGAGAAAAAACAAGAGATCATAGAAGTAGATTTTGTCAAAGATAGTAAGGAAGTTGAGGTCATGAAAGAGATAGAAATTAAAGCAGAACAGAAAAGTGCTAAGACAAAAAATGTGGGGGAAAAATAGATCAAGAAATAGAAGAGAGACATAAGTTCAAGGTAGAAGATAGTGTAGAAAAGTTTTCACAAAATTTTAAATAGGTTAAGTTAAAGGCTCGTCTTAAGCATAGGGTTAAAATGAAGAGAAATAATAGGAAAAATATACATGGCTATGAAAAATATGGAGTTCTGCAAAGCTTAATGGTTTTCTTATCTATAAAACAGAAAATAGAACAAAACATGAAAGAGATAAAGAAACAAATTTTAATCAAGAGACAGACATGAGGATATGGAGTATAAATTATGTTAGTGAATTAGTAGAAAAAAAAGGAACTAAAGTTAGTAATCGGGTGGAATAGTAAAGGAAGAAATAAAGGACCAGACATGGATAATAAATTTAAAAATAAAACTTTTTGATGTCAGTGATAAACCTAAATCAGAGAATCTGCTATTTAAAACTAAAATACTGAATTTAAAAATAAACAAAATGTTTCATAAAATAATAATAAGGAGGCTTTAGTAAATAAAAGATTTTTTTCATGCACATAATAATTAAAAAAGTGTTTGTAAATAAATAGGTTAAATTAATGATATAAAAGTAATGTTTGTAGGATTAAATAAATCAATAAAATTAAGTTAAATAAATAAGTATAATATATCTGTAGAAAATAATAAATAAAGTAGCATAATAAAATAAAAGTTTGTTTTGAATACAGGGAGGCTAATAAAAGGAAGTTAAATAATTGGTTTAATTAAAGTAATCAATTTAAATAAATAAATAAAATATCTGTAAGTTAAATAAATGATTTAAGGTAATGTTCATAAATAAAATATGAAGTCAATCTGAGTTATATTAAAAGTGTATAAGGGTTTGAAATTAAAAGAAATGAGGAAAGTATTGAAATAAGTTTTAGATAAGGATAAGTTAAAGCTGTTGGCTGGATAAAATTTAGCACTCATAACAAACTTATCAGGAATCATTCCTATTTTAAAATGTGCATGGGAAACAACCAGTGTAAGCCACAAAACACTTTTTCAGGGGAGAATCTCCATATCTCATACCTCATTTCCAAAGTGTAAGATGAATGGGAGAGTAGATGAATCCTGTCATTTGCAATAACATTTTCTTTGTCAAAGTCCAATCAAAAGAACTGGCACACAAAGCTTCATTTTTCATACATGTAAATGAGTATAAGCCAGCAAATCTGCATCCACCTTGTTTTAAAAGATCCTTGCATCATCAAAAATAGTGTTGCCTATTGGTCACTATTCAGCACTAAGATCATTGTAAGAAATGTTGCCAACATTGAAAAAAAACAAAGTATAATGGAAGATTGCCTTTAGCATGTAATGTGCCAGCTATTAGAAAGTAAACTTAGAAAATAAATAAATAATTTAAGATTTAATAAAGAATTAAAGTTATCAGAGATAATATGGTCAAAAATGATGCATTTTACTCTCAAACAGAAAGCGGCATAATGTACCAATATTATATTGGTACAGATCTCCAATTTTGTCTAAAAATTATTGAAATAAAAATATTTCGTTAAAAGAAAATAGTAGGTAAAGTTTAAAAGTTTTTTTTTTATTGTAGTTTGTTTTCAAAATTTAAAATTAAAAGTCAAAGAGTTTTTTGAAATAAAAGGTACAATTAATTAAGTAAAAGGGAAAGGGGTTTGCTTTAGAAGAGTCAAGTTAAAAGTTTATAAAGGAAGTATAAAAAGGTTTTGCTAAAAACTGATAATTCATAGTTTTAAAGGGAACATTAAAAGACATCGATTTTTGAATAAGTAAAAAATTATTTTTATTATTGTTGTTAGTTTAAAGAATATATTGTTTATAAAAGTTATAAATGATTGATTAGAAAAAAGAATGAAAGAAAAAGTTGAAGTTAAAAATTTAAAAATATAAATCCCTATTTATTTAAGTTTAAAAAAAGGAATCTTAAAACTAGTGTTGAGTTTAGATTAAAATATACATGTGTGTACATGAGGAATTAATATGAACTTGTTAATAAAATATATATGTGCAAGTGTAAACATAGCATAAATACGTGTATGTTAAAATAAAATAAATGTAAATTAAATAATTAAATATACTCAGTGATGGCTACTAACTTAAAAATCAATAAAACAACAAATTTTGCGATGGCTAGTAAGTTAAACAAAAACAACAAAAATATGTTTGCAATGGCTGCTAATTAATATCTCCAACAACAGAATTAAAAGCTTATCTCAAGGAAAGCAATTAAAAACAAGAAAGGAATTTTGACAACAGATATTGCTGGTGGAAATCAAAATTACAACAAGCCTTAAGTATAAATAGTCCAGTTTTTTATCAGACAATCAATTGAGATTACAATTGAGATTTAGCAGTTGAGGTTCAGAAAAAAGTCAAGAAAACAGTTGAATTGAGTTCTTTAATCGTACAATCTATCAGTGTATCAAGAATCAAAAATGCAGTGTAATCGGTGTCGGAATTATATGACCTTTTCTAGCCTGAATCCAGTGAACATCCAACTTGCCTGGAAAAGAATAATGCTTACATAATAACTTAAAATCCACCATCAATATTTAAGTGTCTAGGAGAATAGTGTCACTGAATAATAACAACACTTTTCAAGAAAACATCCCAGCCAGCTGAAAATATTCTCGCTAGAAGCAGCAACCAGGAAGAAAACAAAGTGCTCTATAAAAATAAATTTCACAACAAACAGCAAGAAGTATCCATGTTCAAAAATCCTAGGTAATAACATTTTCTTATTCTCATTTCTAAAGTAGCTATTGCATTAGTTTGAAGCATCCCAGAGTCAAGTAATAATGAACTCTATAGCATACATAGACAAACCATTGATGTGCGTTTTTTAAATGTCAAAAATTATTTAATGCTTTGTTATATGATATTCTAGTGTGTGAATTAAGAATGTGCATGATCATTATACCAGTGTTATGTTAGTTAAATAAGATTTATAAAACTATTTAAAATTAGTATAATAAATGTTAATTATAATAAATTGTCCTTTAAATTTAAAGCTTAAATTTGGTCGGTCAATTTTCTTTCCACTAATTGAAACAATAATTTGTTATTGATTACAAGTAGCTGAGCTAGTCATAGGTGTTGAATTAGGGGCCATTGTTTAACGCACATTATTTATCCTCTGGGTAAATAACTGGTGCCCATGTTTCTATAAAACAAAAAAGTGCTTTGAACATGGTGTTGAATTCAATAGTCAAGAAGAAATCTGTTTTCTTCAAACGTGGTCAGTTAGATATATTTCACAGATATATATGCTGGCTTGGATTCAGGTGCTCTTTGAGTACTCTCTTTTCTGCCTAAGGGGTCATAGTGAAGCATTATGTAAATGGCAAGAAATAATATTGTATTTTATTTTAGTCATATTAATTTACTTTCATAAGATAAATTTATTTAAAGAGTTAAAGTAAATATTGTGTTTACTCCATGAGGAATTATATATATATATATGTCCATTTGATAATTATTTTCTGATAAACAATCCACCCTGATATATATATATATATATATATATATATATATATATATATATATATATATATATATATATATATATATATATATATATATATATATATATATATATATATATATTGTGCTGGTCAAAACATGTTTATCCATCTAACATGAGCTGGAATTCATAAAACTGTTCTTTAAACCCAGTCAAGCCCAAGATTTAGGTCAGGGACCAGCTTGAATTTGAACCCACTCTCTAAGCCCCAGATCTAACACCAAATGAATAACATATTAGTGATGGGACATGAGAATTAATCTTAATTCGTCCGACTAGCAAAGCAGAGCAAAACAATAAGACATCTATTACTATGACTAAACTAAATATATACAAGCATGTCTGTAATATGTGGAAGTGGAGGTGGAGGAAAAGGAATTTGAACTACATAAATAAGTTAGACAATAAAATATAATTTAATATAATGAAAAAATATTTATATACATTTATAAATTAAGTACATTAGTAGGTGGGTGAATGAGCAAGCAGTAGACGATTACATAGTGTCATTCACGCTATTATTTCTCATGTGCTCTTTATTAGCTAAAAAAATATATTATAAATAAGTACACATCTTTGGTGAGTCTAATATTAAAATGCCAATCAAATATTAGAAAGAATTACATAATATTGCCAATAACGCTTTGATTTATGGTTCAGAAATGTGGTGACTAACATATTTTTTTAGGAGCATTCCAAAATTCATTAGACATATGATATAAACTATTTTCACACCATTGAGGTCGTGAAAATAAATAAAATACATTTGAAAACATTATATTTGAAACTATGACAAAATATTTAATGAAAAATTATTTAAACAATAGTAAGATGAACGCTTTATTTTTCCCAAGGCATATAGATACTCTTAAATATAGATATATAAATTATGAAGGTAGGATTGTTTATGATTGAAATAAACTTAATTAATAAAATAGAAGTAATTGGCATTTATATATATATCTTTTAAGCAAAGCTTAATTTTAATATTAGAGCATTAAAACTGGGTCATGAAGCAAAAGAAATAATAATAACACGAAGAAGTTTGTGGTGCTGACATAATAGCCTAAAAATAACTAAGAGGAAAAGATTGTGCTTCTGGATGAAAAACAAAATGGATGGGCATAGCATGTGCCAAACTTAGGGGTCACCGCCAGAGGCCTTTTTATATGAAGAAATGGATGGGCATAGAATGTGCCAGACTTATGGGTCACTGCCAGTGGCCTTTTTATACGAAGAAAAAATATGCATAGCATGTGCCAGACTTAGGGGTCACTGCCAGAGGCATTTTTATATGAAGACTTGAAAAGAAATCTATGGGGTCAAACTTGTCATAACCCCCAGATTAAGAAGCATATATATATATATATATATATATATATATATATATATACATATATATATAATATATATATATATATATATATATATATTGTACCCTTACTTCTCGATGTATAATATTGTTTGAAAAACGACTAGCTCAATTAAATTCTAATGCTTAATTAAAATTTGCATATCTATCTTTAATATACTTTTATATTATCATATTCTAATTAAAATTATTGTTAATTATCAAAATCAATATAATTCTATAGTATGTACTAATTAAATAAGTATTTAATTAAAATCATGAGACTGTGAAGTAAAGTTACAAAGTAATAAGTAGATTTACATTGAGTCAATATCTTCCAAGACACTGTCTCAATGGCATAAGAATACTATTACCTCCTTATTAACTTAATACTATATCTACAGCATTCTTATGACTTTTAAATAAAATAAACTATCTTTAATAATAATGATAAAATAAATAAATCTTAACTTTTAATTTTTAGAATATAATTAAATAATCTCAGGTTCTTCTAATTATCTTAAAGTAATGATAATTCATGTAAATAAGTATGATATGGGATTTTACATCAAACCTAAATACACCTAACTTATTTTAATAATAATAATAATACTAATCTTAGAGTATAACCTAATCTTCTCTATTTCTGTTATATCAATAATCACTAAATAAATAATCATATGTATATCTTTTATTTTCATATAGCATCTTAATTTTGGAATAAATCAAAATCTTATAATTCAATAATCTGTGGCAATAAATAATATTGTACTCTTATATTATGCATTATAATTACTCTATGACCATTGTAATATGATGTAATAATGTCAATCAATTCTCATAAATGATAATCAGGAAAATATTGTATTTATTTCTAAAATAATATTAATAAATTCACATTGTATAAATATTATGTTTGTTCAAATTATCTGCTGTCAAATGCTGTGGTGCAAAATAATGAACTCGACACACTTTTAAAACAAATTAAACAAATTTATTTACATTAACTTCAACTAAGAATTTATTTACAATATTTACAGTTCAAATTATGAAAACAAAGAAAAATAAAATAAAAATAATAATACAATATGTTTACACTATTATTAACTCATACTCCTATAAGTAATTATACATTCTTTAAAATGCTGTATTAATAACATTAAAGTATGTTTTTCAAAACTCAGACTTTAAATAAATATCAGTAAACTTCAATTATTACACAGAAAAATTTATGTAAATAATCTTTATGTAGCATATATAAACAATTAAACTTTATTAATTAAATTGCTACATCACTTAAGTATTGCTATTATTCATTTTATAATGTACTAGTATGTGTTTACTTTATTATCAGCATTACTTTAATAACATAATATAGAAACTAATGTATCCTTGTAATGTAATAACCAAAAATTGATTATAATTTTATATTTCACTTATTGCAATTCATGTTACATGTTTTATCAAATATGCATTACATATATATACTGTTAAAATAATAATATTTTAATTATTCATCAATTTCAAATTCATAAAGTATTATATTAGATAAATTCTATGATTCTTTTCTATGTGAAATTATTACTTTACTTTATGTGTTATACTACTCCTTCTTAATAACTTTCTATCTACAAAAACATCCTCTAAAACTTATTTAAACTTTCCGGAAAATAACTTTCAACTTTAAATAAAATACTAATTCCAAATTATTTATGCTTCATTATCTATACTTGGTAAACTTTCAACCTAAATATAAACTTCTCCATAAAACTTAACGTAATTTATCCAATAAAACAACAGTAAAATATAGACTTTTAAATCTATTCCTAACTTGCAATAAAAATAATTACCCATGAATAATAAATATAATTCTAATATTATAACATAAAATATCAAAGTTTATTAACGAAAGAATCATATAATTATTTCTAAGCTTCTTATGTAATGTTGCATCGTATTTATTTCATAAATTCAAATTACGCATATTTAAATAAAACTGTCACTGCCAATATAATGTGTGTGTATTTTTTAAAAATATTCATACATCCATTCAACAATAACATATCATTTGGTTGATCTAAAGAAAAACATGTCAAATATATTAAAATTATTATAATTATATAATTTTTACCATTAATAATGATTTAATGTACAGTCCATCTTCCAATATTCTTCGGAATTACAGCTTCATAGAATAAATCACATTTACCCTCGCAATTATTCTTTAACATATTACGTTTTATATTAATTATAAAATAAACTTATGCAATTAATCATTATATTATTTTTTAGCTATTATTTAAAGATATGTACCTATCTTATTTTAATAAATTAATAATATTTAATTTTTATATTAGATAAATAAAACAGAGTTCATATTACGTGAATCCAGCGATGTTTTCTTTTCCACCATAAAGTTTTTTAATCCTAGGCACATATTCACTAGCACACCATTTCCTGTTTCCGGTCCATCACGTGTTTTTTAAAAGTTTATGAAAAACGAAAATGTTCTTTTTAAAAAATAAGTTCCCTCAAGAAAATAAAATAAAATTAAAATAGTTTATAGGATCCTGATTTACTTCTTTCTAGAATATTATTCAAAGTTATTATTTTAAATTAGTCTATAGTTTATGAAAAATTATCATTTAATTATTTTAAATTAACTGGGATGTCCATATATTATTTGCGCATTCCATAAAATATCCAGGTAAGAATAAACTTCTTTATCTATAAACGACCAGCGTTTAAATTATTTAAAATTTTTAGCTAATTATATTTCAATTGACTTGCCTTTAAAATTATCAACATTCAGTCTTTTAAACATAAAGATTTAACAAGGCAAGTATTTATAAAACTACTTTCATTTTTAATATCTTTACTTAAGATATATTTTTAAAATTATCGCTTGCAAAAATACTTTCTTTACACAAAAGTATTTATTCTTTAAAATATCTATTTTCTAATAGGCAATAGTAATTAGCTTTTAAAATTATATACTATCCAAAATACTACTTTTCTCCATCTTGTACTTTTCCGAACTAATCCAGCGTTTGTCATATTTCTAAGGTAAAGTTTCCGATATATTTTCACTATATATGATGTTCCCATGACTACTTGCTTGTAAATTGAGCTTCAATTTAGAGACGATTGATAGGAAAATTTAAGTTAACACTGCATGTCTATCATTTAAAACTTTTATAAATTATTTATAATGACACTCTTGTAATTTTAAAATTGATTTTAAGAGCGTCTATAAATTTACGTAGCTATTTTTAATAACACAATTAACTTGAAAAAATCAATCACGAAGTCCTCTCCTAACAATTGAACTGAGCTTTTATACCGGAAGAAACTTCCTATTTGATTGGTAGATTAAACAATCAACTTGCTGGCTTATTTACATATTTACCAACAACACAAAATTAAAAATAAATAATGACTTATTTAATATTAAATATTTATTACACTATTAAATTTCTAAAATAATCTTTATCGTTCATTTAAATTTATTAAACATTCTTTTAAAATATTCTTACTTACTTGATTTTAATTTTAACTTTTATAAGATTATTTTTAAATAAACTAAGTATTTTTATACGTCATATTTTTAAAACAATATTTTAAAATCAGACTTAATATTTTACATTAAATATCTTTATTTTAATCTCGTGATAACTCACGTATTATTTATAAATTTTACAACATAATTAAAACAGTCTTGCAACTTTACTAAATAACTTCCATGCATGTGTGTGTAAATTTAACAAACATCTGTTCTTTTTACAATAAAAGAAACGCTTCTCCTCGTCTAAAAATAAACTAACAATTGCATTTTTTAAAATAAATATTTTTTAAATAAATAAGATATTATAATATATTTTAAAATAATTATTCGATATTATTAAAATCAAATATCAATCTTCTATTTAAGTACTTACAATAATTAAAATATTTATGTTCTCTTATAATATTATTTTATCAACAACAAACATATGCATTTAATTTTAACTTGTCTTTTAAACACTTTTAGCTTTAAATACCTATTTATTAAATATATTCATGCAGTATTGATTATGGCCATTTTTCCCAACTATATATTATAATCATCATCATTTAAAATGTCTCTCTCAATATCAGCACAATTTTACATATCAAATACTCATAGATTGCCTTCATTAAATCTTTTGAAATATTACCATAAGCAAAATCAACATCACATATTCAAATATATCTTAAATTTAAAATTTTTAATAGATTAGCACAAAATTAAATGGTGACCCATACAAAAGGGCACAATATATATATATATATATATATATATAGTATATATAATATATATTCATATATATATATATATATATATAACATGAAGACCGGCCAAATGTCAGAAATGCAGTAATGATACATGTCTCTAACAACATTGAATAAATTGTACTGCTTTAAAATAAATGACCCTTGTTTGAATACTATAATATGTCATGCAATTATAATATATATATATATATATATATATATATATATATATATATATATATATATATATATATATATATATATATATATATATACAGAGAGAATATTTCATTTAATAAAATATACGTTAAGATTTTACCTAGTAAAAGAAACAATAAGATTTAACCACATCCCTTTTCAGATATTTAAAATAATTCAACTCCACCTTCATGATTTTTATAATAACTGGAATATTTAAATACTATATTTGATATTTAAAGAGTATGAAAAATGAAGTAAGATTAGCAGTTATATATGAAACAAATTATAAGTCACCCTTTCATAATTTAATAAAATAAATGTTTCAGAGCATTAATTAGCTTGAGTTCTGGATTTTCAGAGTTAAACAAATCAATTTTTATATCAAAAACGAACCTAAAATGTTGATTCATAAAACAATCTGGTGAATGTATTAATTTATAATGCATTACATATATATTTTAAGGGGACATTAATAACCTTTGCATGAAGGTTTAGTTAAAAAAAATGACAGAAAAGATTTTAGAAATTAAGCTCGCCAGGTTGTGAGATTGGCATATCAATAACAGATATATAAATCAAATAATAAATACATATAAATAAATGACTGCATCAAAGTTAAAGAAGGTTAAAAGCATATGAGATAGGATTAGATATAAAGAAATCATTTGAGAGCAAAATTACATTCACATATATATATATATATATATATATATATATATATATATATATATATATATATATATATATATATATATATATATATATATATATATATATATATATATATATATATATATATATATATATATAAGGCAAAGTTAAAGAATACATGAGAAGAGATCTTGATAGATTATTTAGACTAAATTGACTATTAGGTGGTGGCTTGGAAATTTACCTTGCATTTTTAAGAATCCATTTTAAAGTATGGCACATGCACAGTGATTGAAATGCAAGTACTTCGGTGGCAGAAAACTTCTATTAGCATTCTAAAGTTCTTTTTAGACCTTTCTTCATTTCATGACAGCGGGATATTATGGTAGCGGCAGATGATGACCCATAGGGTCGAGAAGAGTGGTGGATTTACTGCTACATCATTTTTAAGTTTCAAGCAAAATGAAATACGTTTATAATACCTCTCTCTAAAAGTAGCTAATCTTTTCTGTTCTCCAAAATTCATTAATTTTATACTTTTTTTTTATCAGTTGTTTTTGAAAGATGCAGTTGTTAGATAACGTCCAAAATAAATTCAAATCTATTTCCAGATTAGAAATAGATTTGACAACGTGTTTCATACAAAAGAAAATCTTTAATCTACTTAATCCCATTTATTTTAAGTAAAACTTTAATTAAAAAAATACCTCCCTTTAATTATTTTTGGACAATTAACAACAGTCACATCTTCCACATTGGATTTTATAAAAAATATATAGTTTAATAAAAAAACAAGCAATTTAAAAAGAAAAAGCTAAAAATGACATATAATAAATATTTAAAAACATCAATATTTTGTTAGTAAGTTTTGCTCCTATGTATATATTTGAGCCGCATCTATAATACTTTTAAAATAAGAACTAATAATTAATAGAAAGAATTAATAATAATTTTAAAACATGTTATTGAAACATTAAATTTTATAATTTAGGCACGCATCTCAAATATATACATGAAATATATATACACGACAAAAGGGATTTAAACACAGGTTAGTAGATAGGTAACACGAAGCACAATTTAATCTAAGATTGACTGCTTCAATATATATATATATAATACATATTTTGTGGGTTCATCCGTGTTAAAAACTTTTAATATAAATATACTGACATTTCCACTTGATCACACAAGTCATCCACAGAGTTATAAAAGGTAGAAAGATGGTTGTAGAGGCGCTACAATCACTGATTTAAATAAAATGTTAAAATTCCACCAATAGCAAAAATGTTAAATTTAGGAATGTTTTTTAAAAAAAATCTTTCCAAATAGGAAAAATTTTGCAAGTATCATCTCACTTATTGATACAATCTGGCCTTTTAAGTATCTCATATTTGGAAAGAATTTTTTAAAAAACATTCCTAAATTTAACATTTTTGCTATTGGTGGAATTTTAACATTTTATTCAAATCAGTGATTGTAGTGCCTCTACAACCATTTTTCTACCTTTTATAACTCTGTGGATGACTTGTGTGACCAAGTTGAAATGTCAGTAGATTTATATTAAAAGTTTTTAACACGGATGAACCCGCAAATTATGTATTTTATATATTTAACCCGTGCAAATCTTCATTTTAACATATATATATATATATATATATATATATATATATATATATATATATATATATATATATATATATATATATATATATATATATATATATATATATATATATATATATATATATATATATATATATATATATACCAAAACTCCCTAACACTATACTAGAAAAAAAGTAAAAATGCAAAAACATAAAACAATATAATACTAGATCAAATCCTAAATTTTACCAAAATCCTTACACAACCATGGTTTCATCTACTACAAAAAGACCTTCTCAAGTGAAAATCAAACTAAAGAAACTGACATATAGATAAACAAACAAACCTTCCCATAATTAATTTCAAACTCCACCTTGCCTTAATATCAAAAAAGTCTTCATAAGATTGTAGGACAGAGTAAATTTAGCCTTAATGAAAGGATTAAGATTCATATAAGTAGAGTTAAACATAAGTATCTTAACTCAGTTTTATATATTCATGAATCGAATACAGGTCATAGAATAATGTTTACCAATGCTTCGGTTATTTTTTTATGAAAAGAATGAGTTAAAAAAATGAATAAAGGATACTTTAATGATAAAACTTCTTGATTCTGAGGCTATCAATCTTAGGAAGACTTCTTTTGCTATTAAGTGAAAGTGGAGTTTGAAATAAATTATGGGAAGGTTTTTTTGTTTTTATATATGTCAGTTGCTTTAGTTTGATTTTCACTTGAAAAAGGTCTATTTGTCGTAGATGAAACCATGGTTGTGTAAGGATTTTGGTAAAATTTTGGATTTAATCTAGTATTGTATTGTTTTATGGTTTTGCATTGATATATATATATATATATATATATATATATATATATATTATACCTAACTAAAGTTTCCCTTAGTTCCAAAAGGAGCCAAAGGTTATCTTAGCTTAACCTTTTGGTTTGAAATTGTCTGATTTTTAAAAAAATAATAATGATAAAAATGAAAATTAAACTAGTTAAGTATTAAAATAGGATAATCTAAATATTTTAATAGTGTCAGTTGGTTTGATAAGAGAAGTTAAGTAATAATTTTTACATAAGCAAATGTTAAAAAATAATTGTAAAATGATAAATCATATGTAATGTATTTTAAAGTAACTATTGTATAATTCATTTTAATGTCTAAATGATAGTAATGAGATATTATAAATTAGTTGGAATGAATAGTAATAAATTTAAAAAAAATAATCTGTAAGTTTTATTAAAACAATATAACATTATTTATTAGATGTAAGATAGTAGCGTTCCACTTATAAAATTATTTTAAATTAAATATTTGATAATATTTTAGCTTTGTAATTTTAAAAGAATAACTTTTAAACAATGGGTGAGCTCATATTTATAGATTACCTGGATATGGAAGTGTGTCTGTGTGTGCAAGAAAGATACATAAACATAAGAAGAAAATAACAATAAAAAATATTTTAATTCTAATATTTATAAAAAATAAATAAATATATGGATGGATATAAATTTATGAAAGAAATATTTAAAAGTTAATAAAGAGGGATAGTTCTGAATTTTATATTTATTACTATTGTTTTGGATAAAATATAAAAAGAAATTGTTGCATAATACTTGTGATAATAAAATTTTGATTTTCCAGCTACAGGTCACGTGGTATAAGAAAATTATATTGATTACATCATTAGATCGATTCTACAGCTAGTTTGTTGGAATATTTAAATTTAATAAAAAATAGTTTTTATTGTTTTTTAATTAAACTGTAGGGGAGGGTGAAAAATTGTGAGATAAACAGAGATCTAAAGGATTATTCAGTTGCTGATCTGTTTTAAATATATGTGTAGCTGAATCTTAATAGTAATTTAATAAAAATTAATTTTTAAACCTTTATATTTTCTAAAAATAATAAAGTATTTTTTTAAAACCATTATTTTAAATTGTCCAGTAATGACAGTGGGCTGAGAAGAAAAGATAATCCGTTTTTCCTGACAGTTTTTCATTACAATTGAGATATTAAAATTTACGGTAAAATGTTTAAAGGAAAAAATACAGCATCTCATATTTCATTTATTTTTTATCTATTTTTTTTTTTAGAAGTAAAATTAAATTATTAAGTATTGTTATGGCTAAAGACTTTATGGCACTAAACTATAGTATATTTCCTATCAAATTAAAAATATACGTGAAGAAAAAATTAAAAAAAAAAGACATTCAAACATTTAAAATATTAAAATGGAAATGCATTAGCATCTTTATAAATTAAAAGTGACATTAAATTCAATACTGCATTATTAATACATGCTATATACATGTAAATATGCTCTTAAAAGAATAATATTTAAGAAGAAAATCTGTATTTTAAAATCCTAATTCTCGTTTATGCCAGTAATATGAAAATATTTTGTTTGGAAGTAAAACTTTAAAAGAATTCAAAGATATTATTAATGAACTTGTCTCTATCAAATGCATAATGTTTGGTTATAATTGCCAATACTTATAAGTAACTTTATGACCGTTGATCTTAGCATATAAACCAAGGAGCGTCCTTAATTACAAACAAAGTCTACTCTTATGTTTTAAAAATAAATAAAAGGAAATTTGTTTTAAAAAAATAAATTCATTTTTAAATATTAAGAAAGTTTTTTTTTTTAAAAAAAAAAAAAAAAAAAAAAGCTCTATTTTAAAAAAAAAATGCATTCATCTAAAGAAGAACAGTGAAAATTAACTAAATAGATATATTATAATTATTCCACGTTTAAACCTAGGATTATAAATATAAAAAAAAAACATGCACTCAGCTGAAGAATTTATTGTTTTCAATGCCGGCTTATTTTACTTATACTTATGCTTATTATACTTATGCTACTCAGTTGAATAATTAATTTTCCAGTGCCAACTTATGTTTATGCTTATGATGTTTTATTATTCTAATATTTAAAATTATCTTTAAACATAAAAGAAAGTGGAAGTGTTTATATAAAGAACTACTGAACATTTTCATTTGGAAATGATTGCCATGTATATAAAAGTATTAGTTGAAGCTTCGTATTTAAATAGATATCTAAACCTGGATAAATTGTCTACACATTATGAAATGGAAAAAAAATCATCACGGAGCCAAAATATGAACTTAAGTTAATGTATTATTTTTTTCTATTGTTTGTTTTATTGGTTAAAAAAATAAAACCATAAAAATATTTATGCTATTAAATGTTTATGTACCACTTTTTGCATAAATACACAGGTAAAATAGGGTTATAATTTTAAAATGAAATAGGTTTATCTGAATGAGCAAATGTTTCTTGCCATTCTTAAGTAGATTTAGTTTATTTATCAAGCATTACACTAGCTAGTTTCTATTTAATAATTTTATCATAGAGATTTAAATATCATAATCTTATTTTCATATAAATGGGATGTTTTATTCAATTTTTATTTTAAATTTATTAAAGAAGTTTATCAGAGAATATCCATTCATTTGTTTTATGAATGTTATATTAAGAATAACTACAAATATTTTATATTCATCGAGAAGTAAATATTCTTGCATTTAATTTGCAATTTTAAAAATTCCACTAGTCACTATATTTTAGCATTTAATATTTTGTTATGTGTGCATTGTGCCTTGCCTAGAATTTTATATGCATTTAAGTTTAAAATATTTTCTACAGTAGTCAGTTGACACATAGTTTGCTATATACGTTTTGTATTTTTTAAATTTCTTGAAAATAACTTAGTCAGTTTACGTGAAATATATATCTTGCTATTATTTACAATTTGTTAGCCTCAAGAGTTAGGCTTAGTTTATAATTTTTGATTATGCCTTATGGAGTCGAGGAAATCCTCCATCCTTATTGTATTGTATTTCCATGATTTGATAGTGCTTGTCTTCAAAAGAGGGTATTGTATTGTATTTTTCAGTGATGATGATCACATTTATAAGCATTGGAAATCCCATGAGAGGATTGTGCTTTACTGGTGGGTGTTCCTGTTCCCAGATGTACTGAAGATAAATTCCAGACATTGTCATTTTTGCCTCGAAGTTAGGTATTTTTGGAAGCCACCATATTCTTTTCCAGCTCTGAGGAGCCTAGTATTTTTATATTTTTTGCCTATCATTCATGTTGAATTAATGCTAATTTCACCATAGTAGGTGATGTTGCATTTGTTTTAGATTTGTGATGACAGGATATGCTTGTTTGAGGAAATGTATTTCTTCAGGTAGTTGTAGCTAATTTATGGCTCATAGGTATATCAATGTTTGAATTGTGTTGCTATAATAGTTTTATCACACACAAGCTAACCAACAACAAGTTATATTTATTTTAAAGTATATTAAATATGCATATGGTATAAGTGGCAATTCACACATAATAATTTAATATTTTCATTCAGAATTTCATCGCTGGATTTGTAAGTCTGTTACATCATTATCTTTAAAACATTGAGGGAATATTTTTATGTGGACTATAGTTATTTTAAAAAAAGTATAACTGATCTCTGATAAATGATTGTCCCATACACTTAAGTTAGTATAATTTTAGTATTAGCTTAATCTGATTTAAAGATATATCTAGCTGTGATATTAGTTATATCCGTGAAACTAGTGATGATATTTTCAAAAGTATTGTTGAATATGCATACTCCAGTTTAGCGTTTGTTAAGTTGAGGAATATAAAATTAAGTTTAGGGTTTTCAATATAAACATAGTTCTTTGTGTTATTCTGATTAGTAGATGACACAATAATGTTATTAATTAGTCGAATTAATTATATAAAATCTTAGTGCAGTATTGGCACTGTTTGTATTCCACTATATTTATAAACATTTCTTTTCATTATTAATAAATCAAATTATTATTATTTCAAAAGTTTTGTTTGTTTATTTTACTTTTATATGAAAATATATTCTTGTCTTCGGTTCCAAGTTCACAAAGTCTCAATTTTTTATATTTAATGAATCTTCAATTCAGACATTTGCAAGTAGATTCTAAGTTAATTAAATACAATTGATATTGTCTTAAAAATTAAAAAGCTATGTTGAAGTAAATGATTCTTATATTGAATCACAAATACAGATAATTGCATTATAGCAGATACATAGTTAAATACTTAAGTAAAAGTTTATTTTCTTTCAAATTATCAGTATATCTTTTCAGACTAAAGATTATGCAATATCAGATTAACAATATTAGTACTTTAGAAGAATGTTTTAATTAATATTATTTTAAAAGCTGCACATTACATTATCTTATATTCACTGCATATCATCGATCATCCTCTTAAATCGTATATATTTAAAGAATTCTAATCCATTTGCATTTGAGGTCTTTAGTAGTTGTCTATGAGTATGAAAAGGCATTAAAAGTACCTTTGCTCTTTCTTTCCTCAAGTAATATCTTAGATAATAGGCCATTATTTGTTTAAATTTAAATTGATTCACTAAATTTTGTGAATTAATATTTGTTTTGTTTATTTTTTTAAGATTGAACATACTATAATTATTTTATGGTCAGCTAAGATGTCACTTATTTATTTACTAATCATAGTAATTCTTTATTAGGCAACTTAACTTAAACATTAATTTTGCACAAGAGTTTTAGTTTTAAAATCCCTGAGGTTATTTACTCTTGTTGTTTTAGTAAATACAATTCTGTAAGATAATATTATAAAATAAAGCATCATAGATGTTATTCAGAGAGTGTATGATTTATTGGTAGGATTAATATGGTAAACATTGAGTAGTGATTTAGATAATCTTTTATATGGTTTATTAAAATATCAATAAGCTGTAGTAGTTATAGTTTATCAGTCTTGGATTTGTCCTTTATTTGATTATAGATCTCTGGATCATCATCTCTTTTCTTTAAATTTATTTTAACCCCATTGAACCGAGTCATTTAGAGTCTCTAATTTATAGTTCATTTTATATCATTTCAATTTTATTCCATTTCTCTTATATCATTTCTTATATCTTTCTATCATCTCATTTCATTTCTATCTCTCCTTTATTCCATCTTTTCTTATATCTCTCTTCCATATCTTTCGATCATCTCAGCCCTTTAAAACATTCATTAAGAGTTTCTTCTATCATCTCATTTCATTTCTCCCTCCTTTATTTCATCTTCTTCTTACATCTCTCTATTTCATATCTTTCCCATCATCTGATTTCTTCTCTCCTTCCATTATATATATCATTTCTATTACTTTTCCCTATTTCTTTTTCCTTTCAATTCTTTTCTTTTACATCATTTATTCTTACCATTATTTTACCTCCATTATCATTATCTCTCTATCTCTTTCTTTATTTCTTATTCTATCAGGTTACAATTGGCCTCTCTCATTTCATTTCATTTCTCTCTCTCCTTTATTCCATCTTCTTATATATCTCTATCATATCCTTCTATCATCTCAGACATTTAAAACACTTGTTAAGAGTCTCTTTCATATTTTTCCATCAAATCATTTCATTTCTCTCTCCTTTATTTTATTTTTTATCTCTCCCTATCTCTCCATTTCAAAAGGTTACAATATATATATATATATATATATATATATTGTAATATTTTAGTTATATATATATATATATATATATATATATATATATATATTCTAACTAAAATATTTATTACTAAACGAATATCTCAATATAAAATGCGAGAGGTTTATAACGAAATTATATTTACTAAATGGATAGATTTTGCTAAACGAATAAGTTTTGGCTAGGGGATTGATGTTTAATAGGTGTCCACATTGTAGCCAAATCTAAGTAATGGAATTTTGCTAAGTATAAATTAAATAAATATGAAATGTATAATTAAGTAATTGTAATATATTTCAGTATAATAAGTATAGATTAAATAATTTCATACATATAAATTTAATATGATTTCTTTCATGCGACAGCATTACAAGCCAATTGTAACTCATTAAAAATCAATTGAAACAAATGAAAAGTTATTATTTATTTTGTTACCTTTATAAAAACTTATTAAATTAACATAAAACGCATTTTGCAATCTCTCGACCACTCATCTACATTGCAATTCAAATAGAACTAAACGATTGGGAGAGCTTTCAAATATCACATATATTATTGGATAGTTTATGCTAATTATAACTTTATTGTAACCAATGAGAACTTTATTCAAATGATCGCACTTCCATGTTATGGATTGATTGTACTATATTAAAATCTTTATGGCATTTACACACTTGCAGATAAATTGCATGTCAATTACAACATTTTAAGGATGGATCGATGGATGTTTCACCATTCCCAGCTGACACTATTTCTGAAGCCTACTGGGGTGATGATGATGGTACAAAACATCTATAAGCTTAATTGCCAGAGTGCCAAATTGCAACTCTAATAAAATATAAAGGTTAAATCTCAATTCAATACTCTTAGTAATAATATTTCATGAATGGGTTAATACATAATCGATTTAGAGAACACTGAGTATGCATTAAAATTGACAATATTAATATATTTAAGAATTCCATATATTTAAGAATTCCAGGTTATTCTCAGTGAATTCCCCATTCACTATGATTAAAGCTACAATTAAATTTTATTCTAATTCTAAAGTTCTATATCCATCTCCATCTTCCTGGTCCACCCTCCATCAACTTCACATCTATATGTCTATTACATTATTATATATTTGACTATTAAAAATTTACATTTTTTTTACTAGCTCATTTCTCTCATTATAATCTCTTCTCAGGGTTTTTTCGATTAATTAGGTGTGGAAATCGAATAAGCTGTGATAGATTATTGGTGATAAACACTCCTCTCTTGATCGCCTCCAAGGTAATCTTGGTTGTCTTTAATGCAGTTTAATATTTATTTACATTAAAGCTTGAATATTTTAAGCTTATTAAAATATTTTAGTAATACATTATAAATCTATTCTCTATTATAACAAAATTATAGAGAAGTGTGTCTAGAGAGGGGTTTGAATACAACGGATAGAGAAAGGATTTTATGCCCACCCTCTGCATTCGCTATCACTCAACACTATCTCTATTCACAGTTTATACTTCAATAGTATTAAATTATTTGGTAATTTTAAGTATCTGAAATTAACCTTTTAAATAATCTAACTGAATATTAGTTAGGTAATCTTATATATTGCTTATATCACTCCATTCATATACACATTAATGCAACAAATTTTCTTAAAAACTTCTTTATTTTCTTACACTTTCGACTGTCCAGCAGTCTTCATCAAAGCTACAAGATTTGAATAATATAAATATACAATCAACATTTCACACACACACACATATATATATATATATGTATATAACCATCACTTTACAAATATATAAAATACCCATATATATATACATAAATATACACATATATCTTCTTCATACACATACATATGAGTATTTACAAGACATATATATAATATATACCTACATCTATATATACACATATGTACATCCAATATATATACATAGCCCTTTTAACTATACATATATACACACACAGATATACAAACACCCACAGACATACATACAATCTTCATATATCTTTATAAATACACATGCATATCTATACTCTACCTACATATACATATATAATACAAAAACACAAACAATACACCTATTTTTAAAATCTTTTACCTTTTGAAACTATTTTATTTTTACTTTTTACTTTTTAAAAAACTCTTTAAATATTATTTTTTTATAACATTACCTATATTATTTTATTATTTTGTAATTATCTAATATATAAAACATCTTTTATTTTACTATCTTTAATCTACCCTTATATTTATTCTTTTATAATATTTCCAATATTATTTTATAATTATCTAATATATTACATGTTTTATTTTACTATCTTTAATTTTACTTTTTTATAATTTTTATCTCTACATTACTAAATAATATTTTTCATTAACACTTACCTCTATCTTCTTCACTGCCTTAATTAAACTGACCGTTTTTTTTTTAATTTTCTATCTTATTATTCATTTAAAACAGCTCCCTTTGTTATCAATTTTATAAAACTAATTCTATTTTCAACTTCTAACTTACAAAGTATAATCATTAACCATATTCAAATATTACAAATACAACTACCTAACCTTCATTTTACATATAAACATACATATCAAATTCCATACATCCCCTACACATAGATACATATTTCTTCACATCACCTCTATACATATAAATAAAAATAATATATAAACAATATAAAAATATAAAAATACACCAAAAAATTAAAAACAAAAAATAAAAATTCTCTATGTATATCTATATACACATATATATGTACACCCATATTTATAACACATATACATACATATACCAATCCTCATATACATTTATCTATGCCTTCCATATATACTCAACTTACTTATAAATTGCATTTATAAATATACTAAACACATCCAATACTACATTTTTTATCTATTACCTTTAAAAACTATTTTATTTTTACCTTAGTTTTTCATTTCATTATCTATCTTGTTTCCTTATTATCTAATCCATATTCCTTTTAACCTCCATACCTATAATACAATACCTATCCAATACACCATTTTTTATATTACCTTTAAAACTATTTCATTTTTACCTTTAGTTTTAAAAAATTTAAACAAATTTATTTTAAACAATTTTTTTACTATTTTTAAATGCCTTACCTTTTTATTATTTATTATTACCCTTATTTATATCATCACTATTCTTTAATCTTTCTTTCATCATTTTTTTATCTTGTCCAATTATTATATTATATATATATATATATATATATATATATATATATATATATATATATATATATATATATATATATATATATATATATATATATATATATATATATTACTTTAATATCTCTACTTTTTCTTTTAATAATATTATCTTTATTCTCTGCTGTTTTAAAGTCACTATCTTTTATTCCTTTAAACCAACTTCCTCTTTTATCAATTTTATAAAACTTATAAGTCTATTTTTTAATCTATATTGATTAACAATCTTTACATGTCTTTTATCTATATTCACATATAACTTTAAATCTACTTTCTTTTATTACTATTATTATAACCTTTATTATTAACAATCAATAACAACAATAATCATGCCATAACACCAATATAATTTCATATTTAATGTTTCCTTACCCATATACCTACTTACATACACCTAATATATACATTTATCTTTAATTACCAATAACCTTATAAATCCAATACTACAACCTACCAACATAAGGTTCTTAGTCCACAATCTCTATTTAAACTAGGCCTTATTCTCTTAATTAGATGGTGGACTAAGAACCTTGTGTTGGTAGGTTGTAGTATTGGATTTATAAGGTTATTGGTAATTAGAGATAAATGTGTATATTAGGTGTATGTAAGTAGGTATATGGGTAAGGAAACATTAAATATGAAATTATATTGGTGTTATGGCACGATTATTGTTGTTATTGATTGTTAATAATAAAGGTTATAATAATAGTAATAAAAGAAAGTAGATTTAAAGTTATATGTGAATATAGATAAAAGACATGTAAAGATTGTTAATTAATATAGATTAAAAAATAGACTTATAAGTTTTATAAAATTGATAAAAGAGGAAGTTGGTTTAAAGGAATAAAAGATAGTGACTTTAAAACAGCAGAGAATAAAGATAATATTATTAAAAGAAAAAAGTAGAGATATTAAAGTAAAAAAGATATATATAAGATAATAATTGGACAAGATAAAAAAATGATGAAAGGAAGATTAAAGAATAGTGATGATATAAATAAGGGTAATAATAAATAATAAAAGGGTAAAGCATTTAAAAATAGTAAAAAAAAATTGTTTAAAAGAAATTTGTTTACATTTTTTTAAAACTAAAGGTAAAAATGAAATAGTTTTAAAGGTAATATAAAAAATGGTGTATTGGATAGGTATTGTATTATAGGTATGGAGGTTAAAAGGAATATGGATTAGATAATAAGGAAACAAGATAGATAGTGAAATGAAAAACTAAGGTAAAAATAAAATAGTTTTTAAAGGTAATAGATAAAAAATGGGGTATTGGATGTGTTTAGTATATTTATAAATGCAGTTTATAAGTAAGTTGAGTATATATGGGAGGCATAGATAAATGTATATGAGGATTAGTATATGTATGTATATGTGTTATAAATATGGGTGTACATATATATGTGTGTATAGATATACATAGATAATTTTTATTTTTTGTTTTTAATTTTTTGGTGTATTTTTATATTTTTATATTGTTTATATATTATTTTTATTTATATGTTTAGAGGTGATGTGAAGAGATATGTATCTATGTGTAGGGGATGTATGGAATTTGATATGTATGTTTATATGTAAAATGAAGGTTAGGTAGTTGTATTTGTAATATTTGAATATGGTTAATGAATATAATTTGGAAGTTAGAAGTTTAAAATAGAATAAGTTTTATAAAATTGATAACAGAGGGAGCTGTTTTAAATGAATAATAAGATAGAAAATTTAAAATAACGGTCAGTTTAATTAAGGCACTAAAGAAGATAGAGGTAAGTGTTAAAGAAAAATATTATTTAGTAATGTAGAGATAAAAATTATAAAAAGTAAAATTAAAGATAGTAAAATAAAAGATGTAATATATTAGATAATTATCAAATAATATTGGAAATATTATAAAAGAATAAATAAGGGTAGATTAAAAATAGTAAAATAAAAGATGTTTTATATATTAGATAATTATAAAATAATAAAATAATATAGGTAATGTTATAAAAAAAATAATATTTAAAGAGTTTTTTTAAAAAGTAAAAATAAAATAGTTTCAAAAGGTAAAAGATTTTAAAAAAAGGTGTATTGGTTGTGTTTATGTATTATATATGTATATGTAGCTAGAGTATAGATATGCATGTGTATTTATAAAGATATATGAAGATTGTATGTATGTCTGTGGGTGTATGTATATCTGTGTGTATATATGTATAGTTAAAAGAGCTATATATATATATATATATTGGATGTACATATGTCTATATATAGATGTAGGTATATATTATATATATGTCTTGTAAATTCATATGTATGTGTATGAAGAAGATATAAGTGTATATTTATGTATATATATATGGGTATTTTAAATATGTGTAAAGTGATGGTTATATACATGTATTTATTTATTTATATATATATATGTGTGTGTGTGTAAAACGATGATTGTATATTTATATTATTCAAATCTTGTAGCTCTGATGAGGACTGCTGGACAGTCGAAACTGTAAGAAAATAAAGAAGTTTTTTAAGAAAATTTGTTGCATTAACATATATATGAATAGAGTGATATAAGCAATATATAAGATTATGTGAAGATATGCAAAGAAAGTGAAGGAGAAGAATAAGAGAATGTATTAGTTAGGTACATGATAATTCAAATAATAATAATATTATATTGGTGTATGATTGGATTGGAAATATCTAGATAATAATAACCCACAAAAAACACTGAGACACATGCATATTTTATTTAAAACAAATAACAAATTTTTATTTGACAAACTGCAACTTAATACAGAAGCATATACATTATATCTACACTTTCTTTTTATCTTAAATATAGTAAATACCAATTTCTTCCCGTGTTCAATGCTTTCTCTTTTATTATTGATTTGTTTTAGAACTAATTTCTCCTCTAATTAAATTTAATACTTTTGTTTAACAAATCTAAAATTAATATTCCCTCGCAAATATCTTGATCTTATCCTATCATCTTGATCAAATATTCTTTTGCCCTAATCTTTACAACAGATATATCTTAAAAATAGTGAGACATAGTCATTGCAAATAAATTGGCATTAAGATCAACCATCATCATAGTGCACACACTCTTTTCTCATGTTCTTATGACACAATAATATTTTAACAATATTATCTTTCCAGCAAAATTCTCAGCTGGCCATCTAAATGTTTATTAAATAAATTTATATACGCATTGCTTATGCTTATGCTTAAACATTCGTAAGTTTTATTTAACACTTTATTTCTCCTTTATCAGCTTTATCATCTTTGACTTGAATGACAAATTAAATCTACAAAACAATATTCAAATACACTAATCACACATACATTATCTGCATTTAATCTGACGTTAAATTGAGTTTGCGACCTGGTTTCCAATATTTATAATAATGCTTATTATGGCTATCTCTCATACACATGTAAGAAATATCAAATATTAATATGAGGCAGGCAGTGACCTAAATAAGAGAGAACCTTTCACTAAGGTTGAGATATGCTAGGATTTTTATCGCTGCTAGTCATACAAAAACATAGGTATACCAAATACCTCTGGCCATCAAAATAAAAAACCATCTTACGGTGTAGAAAATACTCAAGTGGGAAAACTCTTCCACTAGGTTCAAATACTTTATGAATATAGCATAAATCTTAGTGAGCTAGACTTCACTGGTTTTGTGGAGATCTTTGTCTATCCACACACACACAGGTTGAAACGTTAAATTATACAAGTAAAACTTTCACAACTTTAATATTCTTGCAAATTAGTGCACTGGAATATGAGCCCATAAATTTTCCAAGCATAAATCAGCTTGCTTCTGGCCTTAAATCTATGATAACAATAAATAATAAGAAATGTGTATAAAATTGTCAAAACTATTTCCATGCACTTTTATAAGAAAATTATGATGTTAATAGACAAGCAATTTATCTATAAGTCTAAACATTTGACAATAACTTCTGATGCTAATACCAATATATCTAAATGTTTTTTTTTAAATTGTTTGTAAAGCATTTTAAATAAGGCATATCAGAATGACATGATATAAATTTTACCTACCCCCAAAATGACAATAATAGCAAAAGCATTTAAAAATAAACACATTCAAAATTATCTAATATCAATATCTTTACACCCAAAATAATACAATGGTAATTACAACATTAATTAATTTTAAAATACATGATATATTACAAAGAAATATTTTTTTCTCTTTTTATATATATTAAATGTCCTACACACATAAAGAGCAAATAAATCAAAAAATATACTTATATAAAGTTCTTTGGATGTTCTCCAAGTTCCTAATTTCCATTTTCCCCTTTTCCATTCATCCTTGATCAATTTATAAGATCACATAAGTCTCTGAATCAAAAAGTTCTTTTGATAGAGTTTGGTTCTTCTGTCATCATATATACAATTTTTATTTTGCTGAACTGCATTCCACATTTTCAATTCTATGCAGTTTATAATTAAACTGTTTAATTTTATGCAGGTTATGGTTAAACTTCTTAATTTTATGCAGATTTCAGTTAAACAGCCTTCATTTAACTTTTTCATAATATAAGTCTGTTTTTGATTGTCCTTTTTCATATTTGAATTCATTTTATATATGTAAATTGACTTACATATACATCAAATTTGTGAGTTTTAAATTTTACTATTTGCTGATACAATTATGATTACTGGGTTAACTTCTGGAGATTAAAGATGTGTGTGCCAATTTAAAATTTATTCACTACACATTGTCTTTTCTTATGCTAATATTAGATTTAGCCAAGTGAATCTGAAGAGACAAAAAGTAGAAAAAACAATTTTTAAATTTTATAGCCCAGTTTTCTTTAAGTCAATGAAAGCTTGTAAAAGGGAAATTTCAAATATAAAAAGCTTTTTTTTTAGCTCACACAGAGATTTTATAGATAAAATCCATCTGATCATTTTTTCTATAATTAATTGATTTGTTCCTTTTTTACTAGTTTAATTTTTAACCTTTTTTCTCTTTCAGAAAACCAGGCCCACTTCAAATCTGTATTTTAAACCTATGACCACAATTAATTTTACAATTCAACAGCTATAATTGGCAATTATTTTTTGACATTTCACAGACTATCATGTTAATGGTCCACATAAATTCCTTGGTGAAAATTGGTATCATTTAAATGCCTTGATAATTGACTAAGTAATATAACACTATGAAACCTACACTAAAAGTAAATAACAGAAAAAGCTTTCTTCCTTTTTCCATTTAAATAATGAAACAATATATATATTGCAGCCCAGTTTTAAACCCAGACCTTTTTCCATTTAAATAATGAAACAATATATATATTGCAGCCCAGTTTTAAACCCAGACCTTTAAATTAAATTTGGCTGCTGATATTAAAATTATTAAAATGATTTAATTTCTTATTTAATGATTGCTTTACAAGATGACAAGGAATGATTATTCATTGTGAATTTTACAACTAAGATCCACAATTAGATTATATACACACATCGCAGGTATATAATTTTTCAATTAACCTTTAATGCTTTAATCCTTAATTATAATCCTTAATTATTGTAACTATATTATTATTTTTTCAATTACTCTCATGAACTATTTATTTCTAACTTAGTACAAAATAATGTCCATTTATTTTCACTCTCTAACACAGTTTTAAGAGTCACACATCTCTTCCCTTTTCTCAGTCAACCTATCAACAAATGTAGTATAAATTTTGCTTTTCTAAATATATTTTTAATCTTAACTTGATCCATAAATAAAACTAAAATAATCTTTTGGATAAACATCTTAATAATTTTTAGATTGCTTATTAAGTCAAACATAAGCAATCTTTTTAAATATGGGTAGAAACTTAGTCTTTGCTAAAATCTTCTTATTAAAGAGAAAAAAAATACATATATTATGAGGAAAATTTTTGTTGAAACCTATTTTGCATATTTAACTCCAAAACTGGAGTCTTGGACAAATCCAAGGGCTGCTATATATATATATATATATATATATATATATATATATATATATATATATATAAAAAAAATATATATATATATATATATATATTAAAAATATTTATTTTTAAAAATATAATAAAAAAAAAAAAAAAATAAACAATAAAAAAAAAAAAACCTTCACATTTTTCTACAACCTTTAAAAAAAAAAAATATATATATATACTAGTCAATAAATAATCAAAATTACATCCAATTGACAACTCAAACAGATTAGGTATTAGCAATGAATTTGGAGTAATATATATATATATATATGTGTGTGTGTGTGTGTGTAAAATAAATAAAATGTCTGTTAATTAAAAGCAAAAATGTAATTATAATTAAAGTAATAAATTTAATGGTTTACAAACTATTACAAACAATCCTTAAGTCTGCAGAAGTACTTTCAGTTAATTTCTTAACCCTGCGTCAACTGCCATTAAATTCAGGTTTAAGAAATTAACCGAAAGTACTTCTGTGGATTTAACGATTGTTTGAAATAGTTTGTAAACCATTAAATTTATTATTTTAATTATAATATATATAAGAATATATATATATATATATATACTGTAGGTAATTTTTCATAAAATATTTTACAGTAATTTATTTAAATTAATTGTGCATCAAAATATAGAATTCATTTCAGATGTTTTTCTGTGATTTATGTTATGTGGTCACCGACCATCACAACTTGATCATCGTCATTCCCATAATTAGGATGCTATTATTAATACTATGGAAAATGAGGGTTTATTAGAAAAAGAAACTGAGATTAAAATTTGAGTTGTTATTTGTAACAACACACTACATTAGAGTATATTTATGAGGAAATGGGAAGCCATCATCATTCATCCACATTAAACAAAATATAAAATTTAATATCAAAGAAATGAACATGTGTGATCACAAAGGTAACTATAAGTTCACCAGCACTACATAAAAATAATAACCATTCTTTTTCAAAAATGATTTAAAAATAAAAATAAATATTTGTTCAATCTTGTGACTGGATTTAAAATGAGCCTTGCCAGTATGGGCAAAATTACTGAATCTACAATATAGTTGGAGACACTTAAGTGATAATCTATAAGAATAAAACAGTAAAAATAATGCTGGTATACTAAAACATGCTGATCTGTTCAATTATGAACTTAGTTTATAATAAATGCTAAAGTAAAAAAATGCAATGCATTGATACTTTGTATCCATCCAGGATCATTATCACCTAATATCCATAACAGTAAATATAATTTCTATTCTATAAACATGCTATGCATAAGTCTAATACACAATTCAAGACCTCCATGAATTATTACAGTGAGCAAAAGATTAATAAATAAATAAAGCAACTTATTATAAATAACCTTAAATAATCATTAGTTTATCCTACTATAAGCATGTAATATTATTGTGATCATATAAAAATCCTACACATTCAGCTATCATGAAATATGGTCACATAACTGCAATTTATGAAATGAAAATTGGATAGAATAAAATTAATTAAGATCAAAAAATTAAAAAACAACAACAAGTATTTAATATCTAATTGATTAACAATAAACATCAAAAATGATAAGATGGTGTGAAATTTTGAACACTCACATCATAAAAAATATATTATCACGAAAATTATATCAGCCAATCAGCTGATTTTTATTCATGGTTTAACTTTTAAATTCATTAAATTATTTTTTGAAAATTAACTATGAGTTTGTAAACAAGATTTGCAAAATCAAAGATAAATGATCTCTGAATCAGGTTCACTAAGCCATCTTTTTAACTGATTCTTATTTTGAGGCATTAGAGCAGCATTTAAGTTTTCTAAAATTTAAATTTGCATTTTTCATCCTCTGCTGAAAATTTTATGAAGTTTGTTTTTGCTTCTTTAAAATTCATGTATATTTATTTTTTAATATTTTAAATACAAAAAGTTCAACAGATGAGGGAAAAATGAATAGAAAATCCAATATTTTGTGATCTCAAACCTTGCATGTTTACTTCAAGAAAATATCATGGTCAAGAAAATAGAACAATGGTATAAATATTTCATTTTTTGGAAAGTTTATGATGGTATTGGTATCATAATTATGTAATAATTATTAAAAATCAAAAATAAATGTTATTACATAGTTATTTTTTCGCAGATATATTTTATTTTTAAATATAAGATATCATTCAATAATTGGTATTATATTTAGTGATATCATAAAAATTACGAAAAAAATGTAATCTTTTAAAATATAAATTGTTATATTTTGTCATTATAAAAAAAATCCTTCAAATTTTTAAATCACATGTTAAACAAGAAATATCCTCCATTTTATAAATTGAATCAAGTCCAACTGAAATCTGATCATCTGACAGTATTTTGTTTTGAATAAATATCATTTTTAAAATAATACCCCAAATAAATTGTGATTGTTTAAAAATTTATTTAATTTGTAAACAAATTTTTTTATTGAATAAGAGGAAATTTATTATATTCTGAGAAATTACAATGGTTTAATATCAAAATCCAATTTCAGCAATTACATCTTCTGAGAACAAATAACTCTATCAGAATGATAGAGCAATACAGAAAGGTTAAGACAGAAAATTAATAAAAAGTGTAAAAACATGTTTAAATAAATAAATTTACATCATATTATTTTTTAAAGCTATTTCATAATTTGGGAGAGAAAATTGAGGTGATTTAAAAAAGAACATTTCTCAATTTGAAAATTGTATCTTAATGAAGAATTTTTAAAATTATCAATTCCTACAAAAAATATTATTACTTTTCTGACAAAAATTGTATTAAATAAAACATAGTTTGCACACACACACACAAATATCTATAACCATGGCTTTATTGTTTATGGAGTACTTATCTTCAAAGTGTTTAACATAATGTATGCTTAATTAGACATTTTTGATCTGTAGTAATTCTAGGGAAGAAAAATAAAAAATGGCCATTGCATATTCTTTTTGAATTTCCAGTTGAGATTGACACAGACAGTCTCATGATCTTGGTTGAAAGCTAGGTTGCAAATCACTTTAGGGGATAACTTTTCTCTGTATTTTTATTCCAGGGAAGGTAGGTCAAATGAAGTAAGGTGATGCCTAGCTCTTAGTTGAATCTATCACATTGTTTTCACTATAAAAACCATTTCAATGAGTAAAATAGTAGACTGCTAAATGTTTAAAACTTCTATTATACTATACCTTAGTATAGTTAAAACTTTTGGTGCCAATAGTAAGGTGAATATTTCTACTTTATTCTTCTTTTTCAGCCAGATCAAAACAGGAATACACTTCTCAACATCTAAGCAATGAATTTTCCCTCCATTTCCATGGTATTATGACCTATTCACATCATCATTGTTTTTTATAGAACATTTCACCCACAAGCCACTTAAAATGTGTCTCTTACATGATAATTTTCATTACAACCAATTCAATAAACTTTCATAAATGCAATTGTTCAGTTAATTTCGTCGTTAATTATGAACATTGAAAACCAAGTTTGATTAAATTTTACAAGTATATAAAAAATTTATTTTGTTTTTTCTCTTTTAAATTTCTCTTAAACATGTTGACATCTTAAATTAAAACTATCAAGCAATTATATCTATGGAAAAGAGATATATAAAAATAACACTTGTTTACATTCTTTTGCACTTGTCTTTCCCCTATGCAATCATTTATAACTCTTATAAAAATATTCCCAAATTAAAATCATATGATTATTATCAATATAATGTTTGAAAACTCTCACATTTTCATATTGGAATTTAAAATATTTAGCTAAATAAAGACCCTTTAAAATGTATAGAAATATTAAATATTATTTCCACCATTAATTAAAAAGCCTATACTTAAACCTGAATAGCATGCTTCCAACAATCTAATTATTTAAGTACAGTCATGTGATCAACTGATTAATATATATATATATGAAAATACAGTATTTGTGATCAACTGATTAATATATATATATATGAAAATACAGTATTTAAAAGTTTATAAAAATATATCTATAACTGTTACGTAGAAGCACTTTCACCTATCTTTGTAGTTTATGTCAACTAATACTTTTAAAATGTCAGCTTTCAAAATAATTACATGATGTTATGGAGAAGTTGACATCATGTAATTATGGGAAAGATGAAATTTTAAAAGTATTAGTTGATAAAAACTACAAAGATAGTTATGGAAAAGTTGATTTCATGGAATTATGGGAAAGCTGACATTTTAAAAGTATTAGTTGATAAAAACTACAAAGATAGTTGAAAGCAACTTTTAAGTGACAGTTATAAATATATTTTTATAAACTTTTAAATACTGTATTTTCTAATATGGATTTATAAATTTAATTATTTTGAAAAATATAGACATCAATTTTTATAATATATATATATATTGTAATTGTCAACCCTTATTATTGTTTCTTAATTCATATAGACATCAATTTTTATAATATATATATATATTGTAATTGTCAACCCTTATTATTGTTTCTTAATTCATTCATGTATACATTCTTTCCTGCAGCTTCAAGTAAGTATATTTATGAGCATGGTTTAAATCCCATCTCAAGTGCCAATCTTACACTTTGATAAGAATTATACTCACCGAAAACATAAATAAGGGTTCTGTACACACACACACACACACACACACACACATATATATATATATATATATATATATATATATATATATATATATATATATATATATATAGGGTAGCACATCCAGACTAGCTCTATCTCTCAAGGTCTGGGGACCATGGTCTAATGAGAAAACAAAGCAAAGACAATTCTCGATTACGTCAATATATCTACATATACTAAACTATAATTTCCCTGTTGTAAATCTATTACTCTAGCCCAAAAGTTATAACAAAATTAAGCTATAAATTACTATGCTAGTTATTTAATTCTAAGCTTTATACACCTATATATATATCTTAATGTTCATGCGCACAACCCATTTATTCTGATACACACATATATGAATCATATATATATATATATATATCAACGAAAGAGTGCAATTACACATCAGAGTTGTTATTTAATGTTTTTTTTTTATTTAAACAAATTGTTATTACTGTATTTAATATAGAAGTAACATGAGTCCCTTCATTACTACACATTTATTGAACACATATATAGAGCAAAGGTCAATTTACCTTAATTATGATCAAATGTCCACATGGTCAAAACTAACAGTCCACACATTTATGATCCCAAAGAAATACTGGCCTTACCGATATTCATTGATCCTAAGGATGGTAAACAGTCCACAATGTGATACACAAATAGGTTATTGTAGAGGTGGAGTAGATGATTTCACTCGTTTAAGAGCGCCTAACAGCATGGGCTTTGTCGCAATTACACTTGATTATTTTAAACAGCAAAATTTCATAAATCTGATGAAGGTGAGTTCTACAATAACAATCCACTGGGTCAGTCTAACAAAACCCAAAATATTTAATTACCCCAACATTTTGATGGGAATATTGATAAAACTACTTAATTAATTACATGTTAAACCAATCAAAAATCAGTGTCACGTCTATCTAGTTCCTTCTAATGACCACTCTATAATTTAGCAAAAAAAATAGTTCTTTGCTTTTACATTCTTTAACCTCGCATTTTCCCTTGTATATTCGTATGCCGCTGACCAGATCTTCTATTGTTTCAGAATACCAACTTGACCAGTTCTCAAACTTCTGGCTGACAGAGTCATTAACTCAAACTGCCCACAGCAACTAATTCTATTTCTGCAGCTTTATATACCCAATGGATTCATCAACAAACATGTGTTACCACTAATATTATTAAATGTAGAACTTAGAAAACTAACGAACAACAAAATATATATGTATAATCGATAACAAATTTATACAACTCTGTATATAATTGTCTCTCATCAATCCCACATATAACCATTAATACATATACACACTTTATAATGACACACATACAAGTATACTTATATAAGCATACAGTCCATCCTTTAACAGATTACGTATTATGTTCACACTCTTTGTAACAGGGTTTGAATGACTATTTATACATTTTTTGTATATACACAATCAATCCATATCAACACTTGCAATTAACACTCTATATTGCATTATCTTTTGTATTCGAACCCCGTCTGTTACATACCCCCCTGGTGCAATAGTCTTCAAATACCTTCTGTGTATTTGAATGGCTTTTTAAATGACTCTCTTCTATCCTTTATCCCTCTCTGAGTTTGCAAAGGGCTTGAGTGACCAGGCATTGTATGACCCCTTTACTTCCTGCCCGGTATCCACCCAAAACGCATGTTTTCCCCGACTCTTGGTTATCATAAATGGGCCCTCATATAGATTGCAAATTTTTTTGCAAATAAACTTTCCAGGTTCACTTACATGGTGTGACCTCACCATTACCTGTTCCCCCACCTTAAAGGAATGTGAAGAACTCTTGAAACCCTCTTTTCGTTGTCTGCTTCTGTGAACCATTGACTGGTAGGCCTGCTGCCTATCATTTTCTATATAGATGGGAGTTTCTTTTCCCATAAAATTAGTTTTGAACAACCTAGGTATGTGCATCCCAGTTTCATTCACAGCCCAATTAATATAGTTTAAAATGTCCAGAAGTTGTTTGAACCACTTCCTATGGTCGGTTTGGACATAAGTACAGAACAACCTACCCAATTTCCACATCATTCTTTCACAGGGATTGGACTGAGGATTATAAATCGAGGTTAACACATGTCCTATTTTCAACATTCGGTCCATCTCATGCACTCCCTCGAAACGAATGGGGTTCCATGATCTGATATGATAGTTTGAAGTTTTTTCTACCGATGGAATATGCTCCCTTTCCAGGACACATATGGTGTTCCTTGTGTTGGCTTGGGTGATGGGATATGCAGACATCAGTTTGGAGAATAAATCATAAACAACCAAGAGGTATTTCTTTTTATTGAAGGCTGGCAGTGGGCCATAAAAATCCATTGCAATGATTTTCTTAGGCTCTCTGGGAATCATGGACAACATTGGAGCTGTATATTTCCTAATTGTGGGCTTAATTTTATGAAAAATTTCGCACTGCCCGATGACCACCACAACTTTGCCATGCATGCCTGGCCAGTAAAACCACCTTCTAATCCATCCTTCATTTTTTATTATCCCATAGTATCCCAACCTGTGGTGCATATGTTCCACCACTCAGTCCTCATGTGCGGCAGGATGACTGATCTCCATTCTTCTGGATTTTCCTTAACTCTATATTGTAGCACACCTTGCTCCAGTTTAAATTTCTGAATATTCTGCTTGACCCAACCCCCAATCCATTTAGATTATTTACCTTCCAATTGGTCAATGACAGGCTGGAGTTGCTGGTCTTCTCTCTGAAAGTACTCTAGGCACCTCAAATCACTTTCAGGTCCTTCATCTGTTCTCAACTCTATGCTTGCTATATACAAATTCTCAGTACCCAGATGATGTGATTGATTGTACACTGGATTGTGGCTGAGGCCATCAGCTACCATGTTGTCAGACCCTTTGCAATACCTCACTGTATAGTTGTATTCTTGGAGGTACAGGCTACAACATATTAATCTGCTGTTAGTGGGGTAGCTATGGTTGATAAATTCCAGACACTTGTGGTTGGTAATCACGATGACCTCCAAGCCCAGTAGCAGTGTGTAAAACTTATAAAAGACCCAAACAATAGCCAATGCCTTTTTCTCAGTCATTGTATAATGTACCTCAGGATCTTTGAGTAGCCTACTCAGAAAATATAGTACACCCATTCTCCCATCTTCTTGCTCTTGAGACAAGTCACTCCAAGACCATATCCACTGCTATCCATCTGAACTATGAATGGCTTTGAAAATTCAGGAAAGGCCAGCATAACATGTTTCAAGAAACCTGTTTTCACTCTTTGGAAGGCTTGGTCCTGTTCTTCCATCCACTTCCACTCACTATCCTTTTTTAATAACTTCACCAATGGCTCCATCCTTTCTGAAAACTGTTCTTAAAAGTGGTTGTAGAATGTATACCAGCCCAGAAATGATCGGAACTGCATCTTGGATCTAGGCATTGGAAAGTCACGGATAGCTGAGATATTGTCCGGGTGTGGTTTGAGACCCTGAGCTCCCACCATGTGCCCAGAAACGACCACCTTTTTCTGACACAGTGTGCTCTTCTTGATATTTATTTTTATGCTCTTTTTTCACATTCTTCTAGAAATAGTCCTACTTCCTGTGTGTGGTCCTTAATATCACTTGAGGCTATCAGCATGTCATCAAGGTAAATTGTGACCATGTCCTTTATCTCTGAGGATAGCACCTGATCCAAGCACCTGAATAAACCTGCCCCACTGTTTATTAGTCCATAAGGCAACCTGTTAAATTGGTATGAGTGGCCCTCATATCTGAATGATGTGAATTGGCAATCTTCTGGATGTAACTTAATTTGCCAATAACTGGCCGTTAAATAGAAGGTGAAAAATACCTTCTTCCCTTGGAACTTACTCAGTAATTCTTGCATGGGTGGTGGTACATTGCAGACCAGTGCAGTCACTTTATTTAATTGTCAAGCATCAAGACATAATCTTACAGGTCCATCCTTCTTTTAACTACCACCATCAGGTTGTTATATGCTGATGAACATTTTGATATAATTCCCCCAGCATCTGATCTATTGCTCTTTTACTTTCTTTCAGTATTGATGTGGAATGGGGTATGATCTAGCTTTGAATGTCTGGCCATCTCTCACTTTAATTCTCTCCTCAAACCCTTGGATAACTCCTGGCTTGTCTGAAAAGAATTGGTGATACTTGGTCAATGTTTGTTGTAATGGGTTATCTTGAACTTTCCCTTCTACTTTCATTCCATTGATCTTATCTTTGAGTTTCTCTGGGACATGCTCCTCTAGATGTAACATTTTATTGACCATAGAGGCTCCTCTGCAAGAAAACATATCCCTTCACCCTCACATGTGACCTGATCCCTCTCATAGTCAAGGTTACATTTGTATCTATTTAGAAAATCTGATCCCAACAAAGCCTTGTGTACTAAACCTTTCATTATAAGGAACACATGTGAATGGCTCTTTCCATTAATTATTAGATCTATCCATATCTACTTTGGCTCTACTTTAGCTCTCCAGTTGTCTGCCATTGCTATGTGAACTGTTTTTAGAGGGAGAATCGGTATATCTGGTTGTTCCCTTCTAATTTGGTGGTATAATCTCTCTGATACTACCGAAACCTGACTTCCCAAATCCATGAGGGCTTCAACATCTGTTGAACCTACCTTTATAGGAATGATGGGGCATGTCTGAAGTGCATAGCCTGGAACCAGGTCTTCACAAGAACATATTAAATTGCATATTCTTTTTGCCCCTTGCTTATTAGCATCAGTGTCCCCTTTGGACCTAAGCTTATGCTCCTCTATATGCCTTCTTTCTGTGTCTATTTCTAGTTGGCTCAACTTTTTATCAGTTGTCACCCCTGATCTTTATTCGGTAACTTTCTGCATGCCATTTTTACAATCTGTTCTTGTAATAACTTGCATGCTTCTAGAGTCCTTAGTGCGGCCACCTGTCACCTAAAAATGTATGTACACTTCTCCATTACCTTCTTGGAACTCCTGCTCTACCACTTGAGCTCTCACCCTTTTTTGTATTTCTTCATTCCAGAATATATTGGCTAATGCTTCTTTATACTCCAAAAATGTTTGAGGTTGATGACTCAGTGAATTCCACCAAGTCTCTGCAAGTTTTTCTAGATGATGGTATGCTATGATCACTTGGAGTTCAACTGCTATCTCATAGTACTTATAGTGTCTTTGAAGGCTCTTGAGGTGCCCTATGGGTGTCCCCTCTTTTCTCCCTCCATATACTCTTATCTCAAATTCCATTGCCCTTTTCTTAATCATTATTAAGGCTAACACATGGCAGGTTTATCACCCCAGCTCCACTTCCCAGTCCACCTGATAGACCTTCATCCCTCATTACTATCATATGGAACGATATTGTTTTATAATATCCCAATGATAGATTAAATTCTTAAACCCCTATTTTATAAACCATGACTTATATATATATATATATATATATATATAAATATATATATATATATATATATATATAAATATATATATATATATATATATATAAATATATATATATATATATATATATATATATATATATATCACAGAACAGACATCAATGTTATTTTCCCCACTGACCACTTGAGAACTTTTCTATACATATATTCACACATTGCAAAATATGCCAATATTTACTATATTTTCAATATGTATTTAAACCCTTTCTGTTTTGTTTATCGCTTTTTTTTTTTAAAAAAAATTCTCCAACTCTCGTTTGGAAAGCTATTTTACATTACATTAGGCCCCCTTATTAATGCCCATTCTCCACTATTCGCTGCCCCATGTTGGGTGCCATTGTAAACGTCTACCTGTATTATTGTTTCTTAATTCATTCACGTATACATTCTTTTCCACAGCTTCGAGTAAGTATATTTATGAGCATGGTTTAAATCCCATCTCAAGCGCCAATCTTACACTTTGATAAGAATTATACTCAACGAAAACATAAAAGTTATGTACATATATATCAAGGGTAGCGTGTCCAGACTAGCTCTATCTCACAAGGTCTGGGAAACATGGTCTAATGAAAGAACAAAGCAAAGACAATTCCCGATTACATCACATATATCTACGTATACTACACTATAATTTACCTGTTATAAATCTATTACTCTAGCCCAGAATTTATAACAAAATTAAGTTATAAATTACTATGCTAGTTATCATTTAATTCTAAGCTTTATACACCTACATATATCTTAAAGTTCATGCGCACAACCCATTTCTTCCGATACACACATATATGAATCATATATATATATATATATATATATATATATATATATATATCAATGAAAGAGTGCAATTATATATATATATATATATCAATGAAAGAGTGCAATTACACGTCAGAGTTGTTATTTAATGTTTTTTTTATTTAAACAAATATTTATTATTGTAATTAATATTTAGAGGTAACACAAGTCCCTTCATTACTATGCATTTATTGAACACATATATAGAGCAAAGGTCAATTTACCTTAATTATGATCGAATGTCCACATGGTCAAAACTAACATTCCACACATTTATGATCCCAAAGAAATACTGGCATTCCTGATATTCATTGATCCTAAGGAAGGTAAACAGTCCACAATGTGATACACAAATTGGTTATCATAGAGGTGGAGTAGATGATTTTACTCGCTTAAGTGCTACTAACGGCATGTGCTTCATCGCCATTACACTTGATAATTTTAAACAGCGAAATTTCATAAATCCGATTCAGGTGAGTTCAACAATAACAATCCACAGGGCCAGTCTAATGAAACCCACACTATTTAATTACCCCAACATTTGGATGGGAATATTAATAAACCTTTTTGATTAATTACATGTTAATCCAATCTAAAATCGGTACCACGGCTTTCTCCTTCCTTCTAATCACCACTCTATAATTTAGGAATAAAATTAGTTATTTTCTTTTACACTATTTAACCTCACATTTTCTCTTGTATATTCGTACACCACTGACCAGATCTTCTAATGTTTCAGAATAGCAAATCGACCAGTTCTCAGACTTCTTGCTGACAGAGTCATTAACTCAAACTGCCCACAGTGACAACTCTATTTCTGTAGCTTTATATGCCCAATGATTCATCAAGAAACATGTGTTAGCACTAATACTATTAAATTTAGAACTTAGAACACTAACGAACAACAAAATATATATGTATAATCGATATCAAATTTATACAAATCCATATTAATTGCCTCTCATCAATCCCACATATAACTGTTAATACATATACACACTTTATAATAACCCACATACAACTATACTTATATAAGCATACAGTCCATTCATTAACAGATTACGTATTACTTTCACACTCTTTGTAATAGGGTTCAAAAGACTATTTATACATCTTTTCGTATATACACAATTAATCCATATCAACACTCGCAATTAACACTCTATATTGCATTATCTCTTGTATTTGAACCATGTCTGTTACAATATATATATATATATATATATATATATATACAGACATATATTGTATACAGTTACAATATATATATATATATATATATATATTGTAACAGACATGGTTCAAATACTAGAGATAATGCAATATATATATATATAATTTTTGGGAATAAACAAATGGTTTATCCCCAAAAATAATAAATAATAATTTATCTATATCATACAACCATGAAAACATTATGATATTAACTGAAAGGAGACCCTTTGATTCCTCTTGGAGGCATTAAAGGAACCAACCAGGGCAAATTCCTAATGTCCAATCCATATGTTTTTGTCATTGCACCTTTTATTACTATGTGATTATTCATATAGTATACGAACATGAATGGACTGTTCACCAACATGCATTAGCCAGCATGATGAGTTTATAAGCTTTTAACCTCCAAGTTTAAGAATATTTTTTCAATGTATACAATCATGACAGACAAAAATAAATCATGGCCCTTATTCCCAGGAGGCTTTAAAGTCACCAACCAAGGCAGCGGTTGGTGGCCGAAGGCAGAGGGTGCTAAGAATCCCCTGATTGTGGACTCAGGCTGCCATTTGATGATGACTTTTTATTTAGGTACTTACACTTTTAAAAACTGCAACAAAGATAGCTGGTAGAAAAAGCAGCAATTGACCAATAAAATTTCTACTGAGATTAGAGAATTTATGAAGAAAAAAGGAATATGATGATATACAACAATGATGCATTAAAAAAGATTAAATATCTTGAATTTTGTAAAATGGTGCAGAAAAGAGTTGAAAATCATATAAGAAAATATAATTGTGAACTAGCAAGGAAAGCTGTAGAAGAGAATAAAAGTCTAAAGTGTGTAAAACAACATTTTGGTATTGGTAGGAAATTTATATCTGCAATAAGAAAAAAGATGGCATTATTACTAAAAAAAGAGATGACATCACAAAATGTGTTGAAAACTTCTATCAAGAATTATATAGTAATAAAGAAAATGTGCCTCCTATACATATTATATTTTCCGAATTGCCCAGAATTTTGAATGAGGAAGTGAGACATGCAATTAAATTTATGAAGAAATGAAAGGCTCCAGGTAATGATGGGATTGTAATTGATATATTAAAAGAAGCAGGTGAATAAATAGAAAAATGTTTAGCAAAGTTATATAACAAATGTATAAATGATAAAGATGTACTAGATGATTGGAAGAATGCAGTATTAATATTAATATTAAAAAAAGGTGATAAACAAGATATTAGAAATTACAGATCTATCAGTCTTTTATCAGTTTTATACAAAATTTTTACTAAGATAATTACAACTCGTCTACAGAAAACACTGGATTTCCACCAACCAAGAGAACAAGCTGGATTTAAAGTGGTTTTAGTACAGTAGATCATTTCCAGGTATTGAGAGAAATTATAGAAAGGACAAATGAATATGAGTTGCCATTATTCTTAGGATTTGTAGACTATGAAAAAGCATTTGATTCTATAAACATTTCTTCAGTGATTAAAGCATTGGATCATCAAGGTGTATATTGATGATATTGTCATATTTTGAAGAATATTTATAAAAATGCAACAGCAACAATTAGATTACATAATAACAGTAGGAAAATCAACATTGAAAAGGATGTAAGACAGGGTGACTCCATATCTCCAAAACTTTTTACAGCAGTGCTTCAAAAAGTATTTTGTGAATTAAAATGGAAAGCTAAAGGAATGAAAGTAAATGGAGATTATTTAAGTCATTTAGATTTTGCAGATGATGTAGTTGTTTTTGCAAATAATGTTTTAGAGCTACAGAAAATGTTGCAGGCATTATCAGATGAAAATAAGAAAGTAGGACAAAAGATAAATGTTAAAAAGACTAAAGTAATGTTTAATAGAATTTCTCAAAATATGAAAATAAAAATTGATTATGATGAGTTAGAAGAAATTAACAGTTACAAATACATTGGTCAGATTATTAATAGAGAGGGAAATATAATTGATGAAATTAATCATAGAATTAAACTTGTTTTGAGTGCTTTTGGTAGAAATTACTTGATACTAAATGGAAATATGCCTATGTGTTTGAAAAGGAAGGTTTTTAATAAATGTGTTTTGCCAGTTCTTACTTATGTATCTGAGACTTGGACACTTAATAGAAGAGTAATACAGAGACTTCAGACCACTCAAATAAGTATGGAGAGATGCATGTTGGGAATAACAAGAAGAGATCAAAAATGCAATGTATGGGTAAGAGAACAAACAGGTGTTACTGACCTCATTGAAAAAATTATTAGAAGACTGAAATGGAGTTGGGCTGGACATATTTTTAGAAGAGATGATAACAGATGGACAATTGAAATCTTAAACTTGAGTCCAAGAGATTGTAAAAGACCCAGAAAGAGACCACATGTGAGATGGGTGGATGAAATAAGAAAATGTGCAGGGGTGAGGTGGAGAAGAGAAGCTAAAGATAGGAAAAGATGGATTGAACTTGGAGTGACCTTCATCCTGCAGTGGATTGATAATGGTTGATATATATATATATATATATATATATATATGAAAAACAAAACAAGTTTTATATACGTAAAAACCTGCTATCACTTGTATTAATGATCAATAGATGGAGTTTTACCAAGACCTCCAAACAAGCGTATTTTTTTACATAAACGCCAGAGTTAATATTCACTGTCACTTTTATTTTGCTCCACCCTCAGATCAGCTGATTTCAAGCTGATTTGCTCTCATCAGTGAAGGGATAGGAGTATATATATATATATATACAATATTCACTGATGAGTTTTTCATATAGGAGTATATATATATATGAAAAACAATATTCTCACCCATTTTTGTTGAGATAAAGCATTAATCTTTGCAGATTATAGTATTGGTGTTGTTAGGTATATATCAAGCTTCCCAAATTTTAGGTTTCAAATTATTTCTTTCAAAGTATTTTATTATAGCTAAGTGTAAAAAAGTCATTTTTGTTTGCCTGAAATAACTCTTTTTGTTTTGCTGTAAATAAGGTTTTATGAAATATTTGTCGTTTAGAAAATAAATATTTCCAAATAAAAATTTATTCGTAGCTCTGTAGTTTCTTAGTTTAAAATAAATATTTTACAAATGTGTCACATAAATAAGCTTAAATATATAAGCAATTTACTAAATATTTTATTTCTTCTATTTCAAAACTCACAGATCCAAATATTTCTCTCAGGCTATACAATCCACCAATCAGAAATTGTCATTTATATTGAGATTACAATAGCCTATATGATGGATTGTTTCACATTCAAATAAATATTCTAATTTTTTAGAGATCCATAAAAAATGACATTTTCAGATTGTTTGTGAGCTAATAATATTAATAATGCTTAATTCAAAATTATCATAAAACTTAAAATAATATTAATAATGTTTCCTCCACAATTAAAAAAAATACAGTGATATAATAAGTAATCACAAAATGATTACAAAATACTGAATCGCTCAAATCTCAAAATAAACAATTTGTAGCAAATCTAACATCAAAGTGTTTTTGTTGAGACTTAATATCTTAAAAAATAATGGTAAAATTTTAATCTTTACTGCAATATAAAGCTTTAGGAAAAAGATAAAAATACATTATTAAGGTAAAATGCTTAAAATGGTATTGTATTATTTTAATGAGAAAAACTGTTTTTAAATGCGGTAATGTTTCCTCCTAATTATAATGTAAAATAATATAAAGAAAGTAAATATATTGTAAGAAGAATAAAACTTTTAACATAATTGAAGTGAATATGCTATTAAAACAAAAAGTAATAGAAAAATGTAATTTATATAGATTTAAAGTAAATGTGCAATTAAAGACAAACAGATAATATATAAATATAAATTAAGTACAACTTACTTCTTTGAGGAAGAAAAATAAAAATTCGAGAGAATGAATTCGTTTTACATTTTAATGTAAATATATTTTCAATTTTTCTTTGCAATATTAAACACAGTTGACTCCCTGACTGCTGGAAATATTTTCCAGAAAGTGGTGAGTTCATCGTTAATTCAAATCGTAAAGTAAGTAAACCATTTTCAAAGCAAGATATAGCATCATCTAATTGAATCCCACATAATTTTATCATTACAGTAGACTCTCTTCTAATTTCAATGTTGTATCCTATTTATATTGCAAGTAAAATAATTTTATTAAATTATTGTATATCTATCCATGTACTTTTTCTACTAGCCAAGCTACATGTCTAACTATCTGCCTTCTTTCATAACTCTATATTTTCTACTTTCCTGTAGCCATATCTGATGACATATTCTATCTACCTATCTATCTATCTATCTATCTATCTATCTATCTATCTATCTATCTATCTATCTATCTATCTATCTATCTATATATATATATATATATATATATATATATATATATATATATATATATATATATATATATATATATACCAACCCACCTACCTAACTACCTAGCTAACTACCTCCCTATCTTTCTATCCATTTTTCTGTTTACCTATTTTCCTACATCTATTCAGCTATTTATCTCTTTATCTACATCTATCTGTCTACCTATCCTATTATCTATTTGTTATCCATCTATCTATTCTTTCATATCTATGTATCGATTTAAATAATAATAGTTTGCTAGAGTGTAATGGATTATGTTAGTAATATAAACAATTGTTAAATCAATTTAGTTATTACTGTATCACTTCAATGCAAATCTATTAAGCGATTATATTTGAACCGTTTTACGCGATTAAATAATTTATGTAGTGTAATATTGCAGCAATAATTAATTTTGGAAATTATTTTGATTGATATAAAGTAATTATGAAAACGTACACACCGACACACAGCCCTCTTTCCCCAGTGAGAAATTTAAAATTGCTCAGTAATGCTTGCAAAATAAGTACATATCATCTAAGATTAAATTTATAATAGTTCCAACACAATTGAAATAAAACAACTATATAACAATATTAAATATTTTCTTTATTGAATCAGTTATCGTTCTATATTAGGACCTTTTCAAAATACACTTTTCTAATATAATATAATATAAGGGGTCATGTGTTTATATTAGATAAGTGTATTTTGAAAAGGCCCTAATATAGGGCAAACACCGGTTCAATAAACAAAATATTTATTATTTTTATATAGTTGTTTTATTTCAATTGTGTCGGAACAATTATTAATTATTGAAAACAACATTATGGACAAATTTATGTTTGACCATTATTAAGAAAGGTTAAATTTATTAGGTACGATTTTAGCTTAATTTTTTAGTATCAAAAATGATTAGTAATTGGTTAAGTCTTTTTATAAAACAAAGTTCATTTAATCTCACATAGCAGAAAGAATGATATCATGTTATCTATGCATGAACCAATTGGTCTAATATGACTAAGAAAATTTTTTTCTTAAAATAATTTCATAGACTAAGTATACTATTATTGAAGCTATCCAAAATATTAATCTTTATTGGTGCAACAACGAAGTTTAAACACACATTTCATCTCGTAGCTATTTTAAGATCCAGATTTCCATAATATAGCATAATAATTCACAGATCATCATATTATTCCTTTCCAAAGGTATTTTACATTACAAATTTAATTTTTATTATTCAAGCAATAGGTTATCCTTTGGATTTAGTTTCAATTATTTCCAGCTCATATTTATTTTAGACTCTTATAATACTGTTTTAAATTCATTTATTTAAAATTCCTGCACTATTTTTATGTTAGTAGTACTTTAAAGAACTTTTTGTTTTAATTGTTTGTCATACTTATTAAGAAGAATTGTTTTGACTATAATTTCCCAATTTCATTTTACACTGATTCTCTCATGAGAACTCAAAGGTTTACTTGGAGAATACTTGGAGAATCTTAGTTGCAGTAAGTAAAAATTATTCATTTAACTTTACTAAGTCTTTAATCAGATATAAAATAAAGATAAAATTTGCATTGGTTATTATTATTATTAGTCTTTCATTATCCTTTTGTAATTCATTTAATTTGGAATAAATTTAAAGATTCAACTACTAAAAATGACTTATTCCAAATGAAATTAAGATTAATAAAAGTTTGTAGTACAATGATCCACCCAAATTTACTTATTAAATTATTTAATAAAAGACATGAGGCAATAAAAGTTTGTACCTGAGATATTCTAGGATATGTAAATCAAGACTGCCGAATTAGACACATTGATTTTAGCATGGTGTGTTGATTCCTTGTAGATTGTTAAACTTTTGGGACCAATTGATTTAATAGAAGAGACCAGAGTGCTTATGAACATTTTTAGTGATCCATTATTAAGATATACAATATACACTTTCTAAATAAAAGTAATAACTTTAGTTAGACGATAGATTCAACAGTGCTCATTTTGCACAAGATTTGTAGAAAAGACCCCCCACCTCTAATATGAGCTTAGTTTTATTTTTATCTGTCAATCATTCTTCTGATCCAACTTATTACCTTTCACCCCTACTATTATTTTTAATTGGTTTATACAATTTTTGTTTGAGCATTATTTATGCACAAAACAACCCTTCTCATGTGTGTTTGAGAGATATTTCCTGCTTTGAACAACAAAAAAAAAATGTAAAAAGAAAATGGTAGAAAATTTTATAAAAAAAAATATTTTAACAAAATGAATAGTCCAATTTTTGCTTAAAGATTTATGAGTGAAAATAATATTGAATTTACTTAATACCCATATAAAACAATAAACCTCTCAAAACACTATTGAATAGTGTACTATATGGTGTATAAGACCTTCAAATTTTCTGTATATTTAAAATTATATACACCACACACACATACCTGCATGCACATATAGATCTAACGATTAGTAATGTATTTATTGTTATTTTAATTAACAGTCAACTGACTTTATATGTTTGTTTTTTTTAATTTAAAGGACTATTTTTCCATATAACTAAATATTCTTCAATCACTAGAATTAGCAAAATAAAATCTTATTTATGATATCAACTTTTATTTTAAAATATCTTTGATTCAATTTTATTTTTATTAGCTTCTTAATTAACTGTTTCAGAGTTTTATAACTCATGCGTGCAAGACAATCACCCCCCCTCCCTCTCTATACTTTTTTAAGAAGCAACAAAACTGTTCTTCATTATTATATATAAGGAAATTCAATATGTTTAAATCATGATTGGTTGTTGATATTTTTTTTCTTTTTATATTTCAAAGAAATACATGGCTATAAACTGTGATGTTCAGATGAAGAGCATGTGTCAGCAGGAGCTTTTTACTTGGGGATTAGAATCATCAGCATTGTTGCTTTTGTAAAATCTAGATTAAGAGTAATAATTTTTATAGTTCAGTGGAGATAGCAAGGAAATATTGAGAATTTTAGTCACTGAGAATGTTGAAAAGTTTCCATGTATTCTCATAGATAAACCTAGTAGAGAGAATTTTGTCTTTACTTTGGAATTTCCTGACGATTCAAAAGAAAATTGCAAGGGCATCCATTTGTGGGATGTTGAATATTAGTTTACATCAGGTAATCTGTATAGAATATGTGATGAAGGTCAAGATTCTTATGATGGGATAATCTCTCTACTTAATGCAATCTTTAATGGAGAGGATTTTATAGTAATCAATTGCTTATTTTTGGGCTATGATTTGCTACATGGGTCCCAAGCCTAATCATATTAATATAATGTGCTCAAAGAGGCATGTGCTCAAAGGCCTCTTCCTGTCTGTGGCAGATTTGACAGGAAGGATCTTAGTTGTTCAGGAATCTTTTCTGGTGTAAGAACCAGTTGGTGGTCATAGCATTAATATTCACTTTTATTAAATAGTTCAGTAATCAATTGCTGAATTTTAGGCTATGATTTGTTTCATGGGTCCCAAGCCTATGCAGGTTAATATAATGTGCTCAAATGTCTCTTCCTGTCTAAGGCAGATTTAACAGGAAGAATCTATGTTGTTCCTGAATCTTTTTTGATGTATGAACCAGTTGGTGGGCATTGCATTAATATTCACTTTTATTAAATAGTCCAGGAATTCGGGATCTAATAGTAAAAACTTGAAGAATGTTGTGATCTTCTGATTAGACACACCTAGTTTTGTTTTTATTCACAAGGATTGAGGGTTGATTTTTAATCTTTGTTTTAAAAAGCATCTGGGTTATTGTTATTGTATTGGTAGAGGTGAGTAATAATCTGATCAATCCAATAAGTTTTATTAGAGGTGGTGTATCAGTAGGAAAAATGGGATTAGTTGTAAGTAAATTGTCATATTTTGTGCAAGGTTGAAAACCAGTGATGGCGCCTTTTGGAAAGAGATTGCTTGAATGGAATGAAAAGACATTCCATTAAGTTTTTTTTGTGAAACTGCATTTTGGCTATGCTAATAGTGGACATGTAGCCATTTCAAAACAGGCATGCATATAACCTGTTTATCTTGCTGATTAATGTCTTAGTGACTGACATAATGGGAAGATAGTATGCTATCTTGGCCACAACTTTCATGTTGAGAAGGGCCACTTTGCCCTGTAGAGACAAATAAATCTTGGAGAGACCCTGGGTAATGTGATCAGATTCTATTATTGAATTTTGGATATGCCTTGACATGGTGACTTGTGATTTATATATAGGAAAACCCAAGAAGATTTGGGGTTCAGCCAGAAAATCAGATGGGATTTTATTTCCATTTAAAATCCAACATGTCACAGATTTACCAGGGTTTATGAGATGTGACACACCTGAGTACTTGTTGAAAATTTGGTGAAGATAGTTGAGGAACTATTTAGATAGCAAAAAGATGAGCACATCATCCATGTATGTGATGGCTGACATGTTTTGTTTTGATTTGGGAAATATACATACCCAGAATTGAATCTTCAATAGCTTTAAGTAGCATATTTTTTGTAACAGTCAAACAGTAGCATGCTAAGCAGAGAACCCAGTGGGATGGAGTGCTTAGGTATGAAATCATTAGTAAAGATGCTGTTAAGGGATATATGAATCAATCTGTTGTAAAGAAGGTTGTCTAATATCTGAATGTTTTCTGAGGGAATATTTATTCCTCCAAAAATTTCTAGCAGACTGTTAGTATTAACTGAATCAAATGCCTTTCCTATGTTGATCTGGACTGCAATAGGTTTTGACAATCTGTTGGATCTAATGTGATTGAGAAGAATTTTTACTTCAGCCATAGCGATAAGTGTTGATGATCCCTTTTTGGTGAATTGAGTTGTTAAAATGCCTTTGATGACTTTGTCTTGAATTTTTTATTTTATGTCTCCTTCTATAACTTTGAATAGGATCTGAGTCATAGATATAGGTTGGATCTTTGTTCTTTTTGACAAACAGTACCATTGCAGTTGGGTAAAGCTTGGGTATTTTCCATTTTGGGGATGCCATATGATTTAACATAGCCATGATAACTGGAATAGTGAAATTACTGAGGTGGGTCAGCATGAACTTGGGGATGGCATGCAATCCCAGATGGATGTGTTCAGGGTGCACTGATAAATGGTTTTTATATATGCCTCAGAAATGCCATGTCTGCCCAAAGGACACATACCGTGCCAGAACGAGTGAGATCTTGGTTGATCATTTTCTTTGAAGTAGGTTTCAATGTGTTGAAACATGTGAGGTCCAGAGAAGTTGAAGCCATTGAAGAGGAGGATTGATGAAGTGTTTTTATTTGGTTTGTAACCCAAAGCCCACCAAAGATACCCTCAGGTCCAATGGTGTTGATTTTGTAGAAATACTTTTGAGCATTTTATGGCTATGTGTTTGGCTATTGCAGATTGTTTTTGTCTATATTGATGTTTCAGGGTGAGGATCTTTATCAATGTTTCCATGTCTATGCTGAAAGAATTGATTTTATGAGAGATCTGTTCTAGAGCATTAAAATGGAGGAAGAGCCTTTCAATGTTCTGGTGTGATGCACTATCAGAGATTACAAGATTTCAACCATAGAAAACCATAATTCCCCTGGTGGCCTAGAAAGGATGTTAATTTTTTGAAATAATATGTAGGCCTTGGAAAAGATGGCCTTGGTTGTGGAGGCATGAGTAAGAATTTTGATGGTTATGTTTATATTCATTGGAGAGCAATTTTTGATTTCCGGGTCAATAACTATCACATAGGTGTCTGTGAAGATGGATGGCTGAAGGAAAGCCTCAATACAGAAGTGGAATTCTGATGTATAATAGAGCAAGTCTATTAGTGAGTGTTGAGACTTTGTATAAAAAGAGAAAGCACTGGGAAAAAGTACCCTCTGCCATCCAGGAAACCTTTGTAGAGGAGGTGTAGATATTTTTGTTTATAGACCTTGTAGAAAATAAAGAAATATCCCATTAAAATGATAGTTGCATTATTTTAGCACTTATCTTGTTAACCATGTTTATGATTCTTAGATGTGTCACAGCATTTTAGGTGTATAGACATAGTAGGCATTAAACTTGTTGGAACCATATTGTAATGTTTTCCATTTTTGTATATGTTTCTAACTTTTTTTTCTATCTGACGTCAAACATTCGTCCTTATCCAAACTAAAATTTACATTTATTCTTTTTTCCTGAGGGTGAATTTATATGGTGACATATACTTATTGACAGCCCTTCCCATACAAAATGTTCCCATAATATTGAGTCATTCATCCCTCTGATGGAGTTTTCCTGAATTCTGGGTTATTCAAAAAGGGATAGAGAAGAAGCTGACCACAAAACGCACATATATAAGGGAATTGCAGTAATTTGAACCCTCCCATCTTTAACTTTACTTCTAAGTAGATCTCCATGTTTGTGGACAATGTCCCTTTTTGTTTTGTTCATTGCCAAGCGCCAATATTGCTAGTTAACAAGAATCATAGGATCTATTAAATATTTTTCTGACTTTAACTTGATGCCCATCTTAATACTCAGAGCATGGTAGTGCATTGCACCAAAGAAGAAATGAAGAGTGAACCAACTTTTAAATTGAATCTTTTCCATAAATTTCTATTTTATTTCCACTAAAATCTAAAATAAACCTTTTAAAATCCCCCATGCACTTTTCTACCTAACCTAATTTGTTTTAATCTATTATTAGAGTACACCAGCACACACATGTATCTGATTTTGAAATACATAAAAAATTGCATAATGTGTATCGAAACAAATTAACAGTTTAATTTAAGATTCACTAATATATTATTCTAAGAAAACAATAAAATGGCATAATCATATATATGATAAATATTTTAATGGATTACAACTAAAAGAGAAAAAAATGCTAAATAATACATACATATCATTGGATTATCGAACAGTTTGAGTTTCATTAGATTTAAGGATTGAAATGATATAAGATGTGTATAGTTACCGGAATTAAAGAGTCTGTAGAACCCACATATATGTTTCTGAGTGCACTCATAATTTAATCCCAGGATTTAGCATAGGAAAAATATGGTGTCTGTCTTTTCTGCTTAATATTCCAACCATTTAGTCTATCTAAATTAGCGTATTTATTTTGTTGTTTCTCTTTTTTTTAATATATTCAGGAATGGTGGATAATCTGCACTAGATCTGAATAGTTGTGGTTCTGAAGGGCAATTGGAGATATTGAAGGTGGTATATGTATTCCAATGGTTTATGTGGCATAGATAGAGAGCTGGAGTCCTAACATAGACCCCCACATGATGGTGACTTTATCCCATGTGATCCATGAGATCTGCTTTATGTTTTATTTTTAGTTCACACAAAATCTCTCCTGCAATGAAAGCAACAATCACAGTTTATTCCCAATCTTTTCAGCTTTTTGTCAAATTTATTAAAATTTTCCCTTTTTAGATCTTCTTCAATATATTTTATAACACATTGCCATCTTCCTTGTCAGCTCAGCAAAACCTATCTATTTTTTTAATTAATAATCCAAGTTTCATTTTTCCTTATCTCTTGAATTTCTTTGTTTTCAAAAAAAATATATTTTTACAAAAATGTCAACAAAAGAAAAACCACTTATCAACTTTGACTTTTACTAATCTTATTTTATTTACTTCTTGGAACTTTTTAATTGCAGTCTTTTTGTAGACTTTAACTAAACAAAAAAAAGTCAAAAAGAATTTAATAATTAATGAGCATTCCACATTCATTAATTTTAAAAACTATTTCCACAAATCCAAATATTTACAATACATCAATCAATTTAATCAAAAAAATGAGATAGCCATCAAGTAGTTAGATCTGTTTCTTGAACAATAAGAGATATGTTTGGCTAATTAATTCAGGAAATAATAACTGTAAACGAAACTTTTTTTTACAGGCTTTAAAATCTTTTAGTTTTTACCTTTTTTTCCCAAAAACATGTACCTATATACATGTATGCCAATTAAAATATTTACCCATACCCATCATTCCAGCAAATATGCATGCATTTGTCTGTGCAACTTTTCCAGTAATAATTATACAATAATAATAATAATAATAATAATAATAATAATAATAATAATAATAATAATAATAATAATAATAATAATAATAATAATAATAATAATAATAATAATAATAATAATAATATAATTATTATTATTATTATTATTATTATCATCTAAAATCTACATTTTCTTTCCTTTTGTAATAGGGTTTGAACTCAGTTCCTGTTACAATATGTTAAGTTTATTGCAGTTAGGTTGATGTCCTTATAAATTATTTTGAATTTATAAAAAGGGCACTATTGTTTATGAGTACCCCAACTCCTCTGGCAGCAGTGCTATTAAATGCTAGTTGTGCAAATCTAAGTTTGTTGAGCTCAGTTACTATGTTATTATTAGAGCGCTGATGAAATTTGTCTCTCCCTTGAAGAGAATGTTGAGAGAGACAAAGGAGATAAAATGTCTTATGGCATAAATGCACATGAGGGAAATGAGTCTTCTCACTTTGATTCCTACTATTCTACAGGATGAGTTATTCATTTACATTGTGTCCACTAGAATGTACCATGTGTGGGTAGTCAGATTCCTGAGTGAAACCTCAGAGACTTCAAGTGAGCTGACTTTATTTGAAGTTGTAGGAATGTGTAGACCTAAAATAGGTGTTTGCTCTGGTGGGACATCTTTCTGAATAGATTTAGTACTGTGAATATTAACATGTTTGGTTTGACACTTGGTTTCCTGAGCTGCTGTTGATAATTTGGTTGTTTGTGATTTTGTATTTGTCGTAAATTTAAAGTAAGTCAGTGGACCTGTAAATTTATTTTCTTCTGAGCTGTTTTGGGTAATTTTGGTTGATTTTCTTTTCTTGTTGAAGGGGGGCCTGAACTAAGAAGTTCATGTCAGATTCTAGGTTGGAGCCAGGGTTGTGATGGGAATTTCAACTGTGATAGATTGATTCAGGGTTGCTGTGTTGCTGTTATGGTTTTGTTTCACTCAGAATTTGCATTGAAGGAGGAAGGTTTGCTATTGTGGAATTGATTAGTTTAGGGTACATAGATATTGTTGTCCTTATTTTCTTTTCTATTGGTTGTAGATGTGTCTGGCCTTGAAGAGGATTTGTTTACATCTTTATTTTTGGGTATTACTGTTTCTGTTTCTTGCTTCTTGTTAACACTGGTACTGATCAAAATAGTTCTAGATTTGAGTAATAAAGGGGTTTTGGTGGTAGTTTTTATTTTCTGAAAGTGATTCTCAACTATTTGGAACTCCTCAGTACAACTGAGTTTCTCTCAGGTATCATCGAAAAAAGTATGAAAATTGAATTTATTTTTATTGTTGTTGTGATTGAGATGACCATCATTGCACCTATGCATACTGTTTTTTATATTCTTGTATGTATGGCAGATGCAAGCAATGCAATTCTTTATTAGATGCCTTCTCAACCCATAGTAGAAACATTGTGGCCGATCTCCAATAAATGATAGAATCATAGGGAATCCTTTCTGATTAATTATTGTGGGAATGTCAAAATGGCATGTACCTTTTAATTAAATTTCAAATGTTGCCTTGTTAGATAATATGTGGCTTCCTGTTTTATCGATCGGGAGATATCTAAACTTTGCAACTTTGCCGTATGTTGAGAGGATTTCATGAAGTTGAGTCTTATGGGTTTTTTTTTCTGTGAGAGTGGAAGCTCTATTTAGGTATATAAAAATTATGAATTTTATCTTTAATACATTTATAATTGTTTTGGAAAGTGTTACAGTGAGCCCAGGATGCAAATTCCAGTACTATGTATCTGTCATTGGTGTGATTTAGAATCTGATGTATCCCATCTCCAATGTTGTCTTTTTTGATAAGTTTACATAATTCCTCTATTGGGAACTTAGGTAACAAACATTTCTCATTCATAATGCCCATAATGAGGCTCTTATCATTACTATAGTTGGCCAGAGATTTTAATATATTGTTTGGGATAGTTTGGTTGAAGTTCCTTGTAAGACAGCAATATTGGTCTTCACTAAAGCTATTCAAAGAAAAATTGTCTTGGAGAGAGTTCGCTTATGCTAAATTATTTTGCTGTTCTGCATTTTGGTTCATTAATTCTAATATAGAAGAATCATATGCATTAGCATGAGTAGTCTCACACTCACTTAGCTGAGCTGCGTTTTCAATAGTCGAGCTTATATTTAACAATTTATTTATATTTTAACCTTCATTTCTTTTTAAATTTGTAATGTTTGCATAAGAAAGTTTTATTTGTTTTATCTTATCAGAGTTTATTTGTTGCAGAGTATTAATTTCATGTGGCAAAGTTACATTTACAGTTGATTCTGTTGTTGAAGAAATATTAAGTGAATTTGCTTCGATTATTAGAGTACTAAGCAGACTTACAGTCAACACCTCTAGTGGAAGCATGGGTTTTGAGGATGATGGATTGCTGTTTATTGGATTAGCTGTTTGATGGGCTTCATCTTTTTGGATGGGTTGTTGTTCCTTAGTAGTATTTCTGACATTTGATAAGTTTCTTGTGTTTCTGTGATTAGTTTTTTGGTGCTTATGTTTTTTTTTGTTTGTTTTTAGCTTGAGCTTTTTCTCCACTATCAGAAGGGGTAGGATCTTGGTTATCTACTTATTATTTTGTTTGTAAATTAAATTCCGTTTTTTTTTATATATATTTTTAGAAGCTGGCATGGAATTGGACAGTTGTGGCTCTTATTCATGTAGGTTTAGTGAGGTTTTGGACAAAGAAACTGTATGATAAATGAGGGAAGGAGGTTTGGCATCATTGCTGATGATGTTAGAGCATTCTTCTGCATTATAGCTTGGGCTCTATAACTGCAAGATGGATTTGTTTTTTATTAAGCTTTCTACATTGTTTAGAAGTGTTAACTTTTGTTTTGAACTTTGATTTGAATTACTATTTGCTAATAAATTTTCTTTTTGAAGATTTATTTGTGTATATATGTTTTCTTTTTCAGAAACTAAGTCAGTATTCATATTTTTATTTTCTACCAAATATGCTGATTTATTTTTATCTAAGGAAAGTTCTGTGTAATTTATTTTTTTATTTACAAGAATAGGCTTCTTTTTGATGGTTTTTGGTTTTGAATTTCTGCTTGTATTATTGATCTCTTTTTCTTTAGAAGTGATTAGAGAAGAAGAGTCTTTATTTGGCATGCTATCAGGTATATGGGAGCTGTGAAAATCATTATGGCTATCCTCTGCATTCTGTCTTAGGCTTCAGAGGGTTTGGATTTGTGTTTTAGTGCTATTCACCTTTTTTTATTTTTGGAGATGTATTTGATATATATTTGTTGGATGTATTTTGAATTGTTTTTAAATTGATTGTCTGCTCATTTTGTTGTTCTATTTTTTTCTGTATCTATTGCATCTATTAAATAGTGAAGATGACTTGACTTTCCAGTGAGTACAGGTCCAAATGCACTCCATGTTTTCTACACTAGCATAAGTATTGCATCATCCTCTGTGTTTGAATCAATTTGAGTAATTAGATGTTTGTTTTTTTCTGTATTGCTTGAGAGATTTTGTCTTTAATTTGAAGATAATTCAATGAGAGTGGTTTTCAATGACCAATTGGGTTGATAACTTCTCTGCCCAAAGCTGCTGTGTCATTACCATCTATCTTCTCAACATCATGTTGTAGGCTTCGGAGATTTTTAATATTAGTAATGTTGAAATTATGCATTTGATTTTGATTATTTGAAGAGTTTGAACTTAGTTTTTTAATATATGGAGTTTTATGGGTATGTATATTAATTTTTGAACTTATTTAGCAAAATCCAACAAAAATAAATCCACTGGTGGGCTGGCACTAATGTCAGAAGGAACTCTGAAGGATTTGCCGATAAAGGTAGGCTTTTCTGTAATATTTTTCCTAATTTTGAGGGGGTTATATTTTGGTACACAAATCAATAACATTAGTAGATTATTATGATAGATCATTAATATCAGACACACTTGTTAGATCTATGGATTCATTATCTAACATTATAACATTTTTTATATCTGTTTTAGCATAAAATTGCCGGTTCTGGAATTTATTTTTCGAGAATAGATCCATGAGGGGAGCTTATTAAATGTTTGGGTTATTGTTTTCTGCCATAAATTGATCAGGATTTGAATTTTTTGACAAAGTAATAGGTTGAGGCATCCAACAGGTGGATTTTGGATAGGTTTATAAAGCAAAAATTGTAATTACTGCTTTTATGTTTAGGGTTGGGTTTACTTTTATGTTATTAGTATTTTTTCTTTACCGCAAGTGAATGAAGTGATTTTTTTTTGAAAACTTTGAAATTGTCTTAGGCTAGTTGTTCTAGATTTGTATGGGTTGAAATGAATTTTTTTTTTGGAAAAGATAGATGATTTCTTTTTATAATGATTGATTCTAGTTTTAGCTTTACCTTTTCTAAAATGGCCATCTCCGTGTTCGGGTCATTAATATTAAAATAAAAAATAGGCTTACCTTATTCGGCTGATAAATTTTCTGCCTTGATTCTTGATTTCAAGAATAAATTTTATCCAATTTCAATAGAGCACTAATGTCTTGCTGCTTGTATCCAAACTTCCATAGATGGTGTTGTCTTTCTCTATACTTATACATCGCAATTTTGAAAAAGTAAAAATGTAAACATACTTGTATTTATACATTATAAATTCGGAATTTATGATGTTTTTTTTATTTTTATGACAAATACCAACCCTTATTTAGTTTAACATTTTGATAAAAAAAAAATTATTCTTAGATTATGTAAAACTAATGTTATACTGAATTCACCCCTCGTTAGTTTCTCCGTGACAGCAAGTAAGGGTTGCAATATATATATATATATATATATATATATATATATATATATATATATATATATATATATATATATATATATATATATATATATATAATGTGAGTTATAAAGAATTAAGCTGCAGAGATATACAGTTAAGACAAAGAAAGAAATTAAAATAGTCTTTATTACATGTGATTGGCTGTCATATAAGCATTTTTAAAGCACATATGTCAAAGGTTTCAGCCTTTCGCATTATTAATATATAATCTGCTTATGCTTAATAAATTAATATATTTACATTTGTTACTATCAATTCATTGGATTTTAAAATTACTTCATAGTAAATCAAAAGATTTCACATTGTTTATTTATATATAATATTTAGTGAATTAAATGTGAAGGTGTTTAAAGCTTCATGCTCTAGGTCAAAATGCTTGCTTATTTATATATAAATTTAAGTAGAGAAGAAGGTAGAATCATCTTTTTCTAGTAAAATCTCTGTCATGTGTCTTGACTTGAGAGTTTCCTGTGCAGTCATTATTACATCTGATTAGCTGTCATATAAGCATTTTGAAGGCACATCTGTCAAAGGTTTCAGCCTTTCACATTATTATTAAAATAAATCATTATAAGTAAAATAAATAACTTGGGATGAAAGGAATACTGTGATCAGTCCCTAATTAATAATTTAGAATAAAATAGTTTTTTTAAGATTTTTAGATGTGTGAGGGATATATGAAATGGAAACACCAGGTCTATCATCATTTGGTTAGTTTGTGATCATTTTGCAATAAAATTGTTTCACTCTTTTTTTGTAAACTACTTGTATTTGAAGCATATCCTACTCACAAGACCTTCAGATATTGTTCAATAATAGTTTTTTCAAAAACTTAAGTTACATAATAAATGATTTCTATGTAGAAAATAAAAAAAATGCCAGCAAATTTATGAGAGCATGGTGAGATAAATTTATGATGACTAAAATCTCAAATTAGTAATGGTTTAATGAAAATGTTATTGTTTCAATGAGACATATTTTCTGTAATTGGATATCAAAACACTTCAATTCCATGCAATGACTTTCTCACTCTATAATACACACCAATGTGGAGTTTACTTTAAGGGTTCATTTGATATTGAGAATTAAAGGCTCAGGATCAGTCATGAATATATCATCAATATATTGGGTTTAAATGAGATTAGAGTCTGTGAGAAGTATCTAGAAAGAATTCAAAATAATTAAGGTTTATATTTATCACCATTCTACTAAGGAGTAGAATGTTTGCCCAACTAGCTGTCATATGACAGTGCTGTTGGTGAAACATTGCAATAATATTCTTTCAATCTTTATAAATAATTCAAAAATGAAACTGATTAGCATTGATGAATTATTGATGTTTATGAAATCAGTTTTAATAATGGAGAGTTTACTGTTAATAGAGCCAAATAATCATGTTATGTCAAGATAGATAATTTTATATTCAACTCCTAATTCTGAGCTTTTAATGAAATTGACAAAATGAAATGATGACTTAATAGTGAAAGCACTGAGTCAGTTAACCACTGGATAATCATTTTAGTGATGCTCCAATAATGGATGCCTCCAAAATCTAGCATTAACCTAAACCATTATATTAGCAAAGATGTAGCAGTAAATGGATAAATTTTGTAATATTCATGTTTTGTGAATACCTTGTTGCAATGTTTATGTAATAAGTCACTAATGAGATTATCATTGTTCTGCTTTAGAATGAATTTGGAAAAAAACATTGAATTTTCATTTGACTATCTGAAGAAGCATTTTATTGATAAAGTTGACTTTGTTTATAAAACAAAACTATTGCCTTTCTGTTTTTTTAAACATGTTAATTAATTTTCAGCAGCAAGTCACTTAGTGACATTGACATGCATTCTGAAATTAGGATTGGTGGATTTCATAGGTCTTAGGTGTATCCACATTATAATTTGAGCAATTAGTTTGTTTTTGTTCAGGTGTTCTGAGAAATCCTGCCCCAATGTTGAATATAAGGTTCATTCCATTTGCCTTCAACAAATAACTGTCCAAATTAATGAACAGTTTTTACATCTAAGGTTTACTAAAGTACTATTCTTAAATTAAAAAACAGGGACTCTGAGCAAAGCAAATTTACATGGGAATTTTAAACGAAGCTTTGCAGATATGGTGTTATATTTATTTTTTATACAATCCAGAATAATAATAATATGCAATATTTTATTCAGTCACTATTTCTCCTTTTAGGGCATCCTCTTATTCCTTATTAATCATCATTGGGACACCCATGTGTCACCACTCGTAATGATAGAGTTTATCGGACAATGTATTGAACTACTTTTTATATCATGGGGCATAATGAATGATGTGATAATGTAACACACCCATTTGTGGTATTTAAATAAATATTTTAAGTGTTTCATGATATTTTAAATATTTTGCAATTTTCAAATAAAATGATACTGATTTATAGAAAAAAAAACATAATTGATTAACATGTGGAGAGGCTAATGTCAAATTAGCAAAAATTATGGCTTTAGTGCTATTTAATAATGTGTACATAAAATTTCTCATATATATATGTTAATAAAATTAGATATCATGAATTTTTATACATATGGCATATTCTGTAGTAACATATTTTTGTGTGATATAAACTATATTGCATTCTTTTTGAAATTCTTATTATTTGATGTTAATGAAAATCTAGAATGATGTAAACTGTGATACTTTATAACTGAAACATGAATTATAGATTAAAATTTACTTACCACAACTTTCAGGGTTCTTATTATTATCTAGAACAGAACGAATAAATTCAGTATTAATTATAAAACAGACAAATATAAAAAAATAATGATACAGTATAAAGATAATACATGTAATCACAATGTAGATTTATCTAATGTTAAATACAATTGTTTAAATAGTAAATACTTTTAAAACAACATTTATCACTCAAATGACAATAAGGAAAGCTATATACCTTATTAGCTAGATTACTATGTTATTATTAAAAATAAGTGACAACATGCTCCTGTCATTTAAAATGATTTAATTCATGGGAAATAATTATGTAAATTTACCATATATGTGTTTTAAGCATAATAAAGGACAATAAATTACGTTAAATATGATAAAATGATTATTTACATAAAGTATATGCATAATTTTAATATTTGAAAAGCATTATAAATTATAAATGTTAGTAAGGAAGATAAAAAAATAAAAACCAGATAAATTGTTTCTTTTATTTTCTCTCTTTAATAAAATGGTTGTGAAAAAACTATGAGAAATTACATTTTTTTAGTACAATTATTTAATAGTGTATAATTTAATATTTAAGGGAAACTAAGCAGAAAAATATTTATATTTAGTAATATTTTTAAAGAAAACAAAGAAAAATTATTCTAACATTTTGTTAAAATTTTACATTAATTAAACATAATTGTTTTCCCCCTTATTTCTCTCCAAAAAGAAATTCAGTGTAATTAATATGAAAATCTTGGTTAGGCAAAAACATTTTTGTTTAAAAAGGAATGTCAATAAACTGTGATTCTAATTTACTTTTTTAACTTGTTTTTCAATGTTATTGGTAAAAGAGGGGCATAACTGAACAAATGTTATTTATCAAAATTGATGTAATCAATTATTATAAAAAATTGTCATGTAGGAGACGAAATTGTAATTTGTTGGACAATGGTTTGTTATAACGATAGGGGTGTGATTTAATCATAACATATAAGTGTCTTGTAAGATAAAGGAAGTTCCTTACTCATCATTTCAAAAAGTCAGTCATTCCCATATCAGCTGATGAATGAGACAATGAGGGATAATCACATTGATACAAATCATGCATTTTGTCATATGCTATTGTGGGAAAATTATTTCAAATTTCAAGAAAACTACTAAATAAAATCAAATTAATAATACAATATGCAAAAATGAGAGTTGATCTTTGCTACTTGATATTATGTTTATACCCATTTTTATATAAATATTTAAAATTACCCCAAATTCCAAACTAAACAGACTATCCAAGAAAATAAAAAACACAACCAACTACAAAACAACATATTTATACTAAACATTATCCACAAATCCATTTACTTTTCATCCACTCTTAATTTTAAAAGAACTTTTAAATAAGTTGATTGCTTCAGAATAATGATTTTTCAATAATAAAAATTCTTTAATTCTTCTTTTATTTCATTTCTCTCAAAGAAAACAACATTAGCTTCATCATAGTTAATAGTGTGACCTGTATATTTTTCTTGAACAGATGAGGCAGAACAAAGGTATTTATTTCTCACCTTATTTTATGTATCTTTATTCTTTTATTTAAGCTCAAACTACTCTTAACTATATAGACATTTTCACAAAACAATGGATAATATACATGACACATAGAATAGTCTTCCTATCAAAAATTTTATTTGCATTATTTAATAAATTATTCAAAGTAATACCCCTTACCCTAGGAAGTTTCTTATTTCACAACAAATTATTATTCTTACATTCAATTTTATAAGAAGTCAGTTTAAATGGCAAAGAAATAAAATCATATTTTTCTTTATTTTTACATCCTTACAAATATTACTATTAAATAAAATACTTTCAACAAATTTATCAACTAGCCAACATGCAAATAATCTTTATAAAATTGACCTTTCTGAAACAAATGAACCTGACTAGAATTATTGAATTTCTCATTCTTATAACAATAATTTCTTAAAACAGCTACTTTATGAAAAACAGACTGATAGCTATCATATTTAATTATAGACCTTAATTCCTTATGTTTAACAAAATGACTACATACTAAACAATTAGTCTTTACATTTCTAATCACCAAAATATATAAAAATTTTAACTTGACAAAATCTAACTCCCCTCCTTCTATCACATATCTTATATAAATATTAAAACAGTTAATCTCATTTACCAATTCTTTCAATTTATCATTCTCAATTCTAAATAAACCATCATCCACATATGTAACATAATTTTAAATATAATCAATTCTTTTTAATAATAATTTCCTCTTTCATATAATTAATGTAAATAGTACAAACTAAAGAAGAAATAATTTAGCCTACTATCGACTCTACCTTAATTTTATTGTTTGTGTTTTTGATTTTATTTTCCTGACTACTCTGGTTCAGTTTTAAGATTTGGGGTAATTTTAATTTTTTATTGACTAGCTTAACTTTATGCTTGCAATGTTTACATTTTGATGAGGATTAATAAATAGTTTTGCAGATATAGTGCCAAGGTTTTTATGTTTCATTTTTTATTTTATTGTACAAATTTGTATTTATTTATATATGTTAATTTTGTTGCATGATTGTTGTTGAAAGAGTATAGGTTTGTGTTTGTTTATATATATATATATATATATATATATATATATTATATATATATATATATATATATATATATATATATTGTACCGGGTTAATCCACTGAAACCACTTACTTATGCATATATAAAAGTTTTGGCCGGTTTCAAACTCCTTCATAATACATTTATAATCTTATAAAAGTTATGTGAATGAACCGGCATGTTCAAGCAAAATGGGAGATCTTATTGATAGCTTTAACTATCAACAATGGCCCATCTCAGCTGCTAGATTCAAACCCCCACTATCCAAACACTTTATTTGTTTCAGAGTAAACTCCAGGCAACAGCTATCTATTCAGAAGAATAAACAATGTATTTGGTCAGTAGGCTCATAATCCAGCACTCGAAAACATCCCATAAACTAGCCCAGTCTAATTTTAATCAGTAATAAAATATAGAAAAAGAATTGACCGACGAATAAAGTTTAATTTTAAAGACATTTTATTTTAATTAACATTAATTAAGTTTAAAGATAATTTATTACTAAACATTAATTGACTAAATTTAAACATCTCTATAAATCTGATTTAACACACACACATTTTTAAAGTAACATTTCTAAACTAGTTTAAATATTCTTGTAGATTTTAATAGTAGAACACTGGTATTTATCTAATTTAACTAATAACACTGATATAATGATTACGCACATATTAACTCATATATCATTCACAAATATAATAATAAAGCATTAATAGCATTTGAAACTTAAACAACATATCAATAGTTCATTTTATGTATGATAGAGTTCATATAATTTGAATCTTGAATATTTATGAATTACAGTGGTGGCTACTATGTATAAATGATAATAAATAAATGTTTACCTAGGATTTTTGGAACAGGGATATTGCTTGTTGTTGTTTGCTTCTGCTGCTTCTGATGGATTATATCTAACCGGTTAGATTTGGATGTGTCTTGAAGAGATTTTATACAAAACCATTGGTTTTATTCTTGAAGACAGTTGAACATTTGGCGGAGGATTTCTGAGTTGTTATGCAGACATTATTTCACAGGCAGTTTTTGATGATCTTGTTGGACAAAAAGGCTGAAGCACAAACGTATATTTCCAAAAGCTGCTCAACAATGCATTTTTGTTTCTGAATACATAATAGAAATTGTTATCTGAACGGAAACAAGACTGTCACTGGAAACTAGGCTGAATAAAACTGAACTCTGATAAAAATCTGGCTATTTATATCTGCAAAGTGTTTTTTGTTTTAATATCCTCTGGCAAATGAGTGTTCTCAAAATTTCATTGATAACTAATCCTATGATGTGTTTTTTGATTGATTGTTCAATTAGTAGTAGCTATTTCAAAACGTGTTGTTTTCATATCTTTAATTAGTAGCGCACCGCTGTGGTTTTTTTAAAATATATTTTTCATTTACTTATAATATTTAATACAGAAACATTTATTTTACATTCGCACACACATATATAATTTTACTCTACGCATCAAAACTAGTTTTAATACTATATTTTTTTTTATTCAATTCGAATGAAAAGAGATTTGTATTTTGAAGCTTTTAATTTATAATAATAACATTCTTTAACTTTTATGAACTCATAGTTTTATCTTTTCTAAACAAAACTCCCCCTCTTCCCTTTTAATCAATTAATTTCTTTTTTTTTTTTCAAACTCTTTTACGGAAGATTTTAATAATAAATAATTTTTTTTTTTTTTTTAGACAAAATTATTTTATATACATGTGCCAATTTGGCCTTGGCACAATATATATATATATATATATATATATATATATATATATATATATATATATATATATATATATATATATATATAAACATTACAAGCATAAAGCTAAACTAGTCAATATAAAATCAAAACTACCCCAAATCCAAAATCAAACCAGACCAGCATAAAAATAATATTAAAACACAACCAAAGGTTTCACTGCTACACGCGGACTTCTCAAGAGTAAAGAACTACAAAAACTACACAATATATATATATATATAATATTAAAAACTACCCACAAATCCATTCACTTCCCATCCATCCTTAATATTAAAAGAACTCTTATATAAGTTGATTGCTTCAGAATAATAAATTTTCAATAATAAAGATTCTTTAATTCTTCTTTTGATTTCATTTCTCCAAAGAAGACAACCTTAGCTTCATCAAAATCAGTAGTGTGGCCTGTAACTTTTTCATGGACATACAAAGCAGAACTAAGATATCTATTTTTAACTCTACTTTTATGAACCTTTATTCTTTCACTTAAACTCAAACTACTCTGACCTATGTAAACCTTCTACAAAATAAACAAGGGATAAAATATACTACACCAGGAATAGTCTTTCTATCAAAAATTTCTTTATTCTTTCATTTAAACTCAAACTACTCTTATCTATGTAAACCTTCTTACAAAATAAACAAGGGATAAAATATACTACACCAGGAATAGTCTTTCTTCTTATTTTTGATAGAATGGCTATTCCTGGTGTTGTATATTTTATCCCTTGTTTATTGTAAGAATGTTTACATAGGTCAGAGTAGTTTGAGTTTAAATGAAAGAATAAAGGTTCATAAAAGTAGAGTTAAAAATAGATATCTTAGTTCTGCTTTGTATGTCCATGAAAAAGATACAGGCCACACTATTGATTTTGATGAAGGTAAGGTTGTCTTCTTTGAGAGGAGTGAAATAAAAAGAAGAATTAAAGAATCTTTATTATTGAAAATTTATTATTCTGAAGCAATTAACTTATTTAATAGTTCTTTTAATATTAAGGGTGGATGGGAAGTGAATGGATTTGTGGATAGTTTATAATATATATATATATATATATATATATATATATATATATATATATATATATATATATATATATATATATATATATATATATATATTGTGTAGTTTTTGTAGTTCTTTACACTTGAGAAGTCTGCTTGTAGCAGTGAAACCTTTGATTGTGTTATAATATTATTTTTATGCTGATCTGGTTTAATTTTGGATTTGGGGTAGTTTTGATTTGAAATATATATATATATGTGTGTGTGTGTGCGTGTGTGTGTTTAAATTTAGTTATGTATTTGTTATTTGTAGTTGATCTTTAGTATGGGTTTGTTGGGTTTAGTTTTTAATAATTTTCCATTGAAGGATTAAAAAGTTACCTAGATTGAGGGATAAGATACAATCATTAAGATGGCAGATTTATTTTCTTAAAAAATTTAGGAAATCTAGTGTTTTTTCTATGAGTTGTATTATTAATTTTAAGAAGAATAAAAACTTGCTTAAAATTAGGTGTTTGGTTCTTAATTTACAAACATATATTTTGAATAGTTTTTTTGAAATAATTTTTTTATTAAATTTTACAAATTTATTTATGAATATAAAATTAATAGGTATTATTTAGACAAGAGGCAATATTTTAATTATTTGACTTTTTTTTTTTTTCATGAGGCAATTTTGACAAAGTAGGACAAATTTCTATTGTAGGAGGTATGAAAGAAAACTGAAATGGTTGTTAGGAAAAATGAATGTAGTTTATCGGAGTGATAGGGTGTATGAGGATAATGTTTCTATTTTAAAAAAATGTTAATCTTTATGATATTAAGTTCAATCATAGAGAATTAGAGATTCTTGGTAAAGGTCCTAATTTTGTTCCTTTTATTAAAAGATATAGTTTTTGATACTATTTTGTCTATTAAATCTAGTAATTTGTGTGATGAGCAGAAAGTCTGCATTCAATGGTTTAAATAAAAGCAAAAAAGGAAAGAAATAATACTGTTAATCCTGCTGAGGTTACACATGTTAAGGATAGGTTATTAGCTTATGATGTTGTAATGTCTTCACCTCTAAGAGTTTCAGAGGGGTAGAAAAATACAATCCGATCGATAACATAAACGAGTACAAAGAATTATAGCTAAAAGATATGAAACTCAACTGCAACACCTCTTAACCATTGTGTGGCAAACAGCTCTTAATAGCTTTACATATCCAACTTCTTCTGTTAACAAAACTGTGACAAGTGCGTGATGTTTTCCTCTAGCAGTTTATATATCCATCTGAGTTCTTTTGTTAAGTCTTATCTGCTACATTCCAAAAACTTAATCGCGTGTTTTCCAAATCCATTTTATTGTTCTTACTTTAATTAGTCATTTTTATCTCTGATAAAAATAATCCTACAACTTGTTTTTAATTATAATTATTTCGCATTATAATTATTTTTACTTTCAACTAAAATAAAAGGAAAACTTCTGGAGTAAATTGTCTCTAGTAAACTTGCTGTTTATTTCTCAACACAAATACAACATATGTGAACATTTCTTGTGAAGACAAAGCTGGTCGAATTGTCACTATTCAAGAAGATGAGTTCAGTGAGAAAATGGAGAGAGAAATAAATATCAGTAAATATATGTTTGTTTGTTTTTTTAGCAAAACGTCCAGGTAAAATGATTAAAAGAAAGTTGATATTATGAAAAAAATTATAAATTTAAAATTTTTTAATAGAGTTGATTTATAATTATTTATTAAGTGCACAGGAAGTATATGTAAATACTTTTAAAATATAACCTGTATCCAATGCACCTTGATATTTTTATAATAATCAAGCAATATCCAAGTGATTTCATATCAGCTAAGCTGTTTGTGAATATTAAGACTCATAAGATGGTTTTCTTTTAAAATTTATTTTTTGATTTTTGCAGGTAGTATTGTAGAGGGTATTTCTAGATTCTTGAATAATTTTTTTAAAACAATTTGTTGATTTTGGTCATTACACAATTGTTTTCTTAGTTTGAGGCTTTTGATAAGATTAATAATTTTAAAATGGAAATTAATTGCATACTTAGTAGTTTAGATATTGAGAACATGTATCAGTCTGTTAAGAGATTAAGCAGTATTGATATTTTTTATGTCTGTGTTGGTTAAGCAATGATTTTTGTAAAAAAATAAAATTAAAGTAATTAAAGATTTGCTTTTATTATTAGAGGATTCTATGTATTTTACATATAATGGTAATTTTTTATAAAATTAAGAAAGGGTGGATAATAGGTTATATTATTTTTTTTTTAGTTTGTTCAGTTTATATTAATTATTTGGAAGATAAAATTATTATTAAAAAGAATTGTTTATATTTAAAGTTATTTGTTAGATATGTAGATGATTGTTTGTTTGTAGTTGAGAATGAGAAATTGAAGGAATTGGTAAATTAGTTTAATTGCTTTGATCCTTCTATAAGATATGAGGTAGAAAGAGGGGGGGGGTTGATTTTGCTAAGTAAAATTTTTAGATCTTTTGGTGATTAGAAATGTAAAGACTAATTGTTTAGTATGTAGTCATTTTGTTAAAAGTAAAGAATTAAACCTGATATTTATCAGTCTGTATCTCATAACATAAGTGTTATAGGAAAAATAAATTGTGGGGTAACTTTGTTTCAGAAAGGTCAATTTTATAAAGATTATTTGAATGTTGGCAACTCTGATAAATTTGTTAAAATTATCTTATTTAATCGTAATATTTCTAAGGATATAAGGGATAAAGAAAAATTAGATTTCATTTCTTTTCCATTTAATTTGACTTCTTATAAAATTATATATAAAAGTAGTAATTTGTTTGGAAATAAGAAAATGACTTGGGAAAGGGACATTAGTTTGAATAATTTATTAAATAATACAAAGGAAATTTTTGATTGGAAGACTATTTTAGGTGTCATGTATATTATTGCTTGTTTTGTGAGAATGTGTATATAGGTCAGAGTAGTTTGAGCTTAAAAGAAAGAATAAAGGTACATAAAAGTAAGGTTAGAAATAAATATCTTAGTTCTGCTTTGTATATCCCTGAAAAAGATACAGGACACACTATTCATTTTGATAAGCCTAAGGTTGTCTTCTTTGGGAGAAATTAAATAAAAAGAAGAATTAAAAATATTTATTATTGAAAATTTATTATTCTGAAGCAATTAACTTATTTAAAAATTATTTTAATATTAAGGGTGAATGGAAATAAATGGATGTGTGAGTAATGTTTAATATAAATATGGTGTGGTTTTATAGTTATTTACACTTGAGAATTGTGTTTGTAGCAGTGAAACTTTTGTTTGTGTTTTTGATTTTTTTTTCTTGGTTAATCTGATTGAGTTTGGATTTGGGATAATTTTAATAATTTATTGACTAGTTTAGCTTTATACTTGTAATGTTTATATAAATATGTGTATCATTATAAAAGAAGAAAGTGTTGATGAGATAATAAGAGAATAATAGTTGCATAGCTATTATTGCTGCCATTCAGTTAAAAAATTGTAAGTTCTTATTATTGTAGACTATTCTTATAGAGTTAATATTCTTAACAACTTAATTATTTAATACCTAAAAAGCTGATCAATATATATTATTATTATTTATAAAATGTAACGATAAATTATCAATTAACCATTATTCTATTTACACCTTGTAAAATATTACACTGTGTGATTAGCCTATGAGAGGACTTATTTGGTTATTGTTTACTTTGCTTTAGAATGAACTTACATAAGGTTATATATTTATTTCATGCATAGAAATATTGCACTGATTTAAACCTGTGTTTAAATTTATACATTATTTTATTGTTGCTTGCTGACACTTGGATAGGTTACATATGTGGATTTTGATGTTTAAATTCAGGAATGAGTAATAGCTTAATGCTAAGATCTTATTTATCCTTATTAGCACTATAAATAAAGCTCACTCTATGGTTAGGACTTAGATCTTCAATTTATTAATTTTTTTAATTTTAAAAGTATATATTAAAATTTATTAATTACATGAATACTAATATTAAAATTGCATTGTGTAAATATAAAGTAGATCATATGATTTGTATGCTAATAACAATAATTTTTTTTTTCTTTCTTAATGCTATGTTTAATTTCAAAATATGTTCTATGATTTTTTCTGGTGATAATGGCAATCGGAATATTCCAATAGTGTACTATTATGTTTCATTTGCAATTAACTTATAAAACACTAATGCTATTAGAAGTCCATAAATCATTGTGATGATAAACAATGTAAAATTAATTATAGTTGTAAAAGCTGTATATTTTTTACTTAAGTAATTCTGATATAAAAGTGAAATATCTTATTTAATGAGGACTATTGTATACAATAGTTATTTAGGACTTGGTTTGCTTGGATATATTATAAATTATAAATGTTGGTAGAAAATATTGATAGTGAATGTTTATGAATATGATTTTGTCAGAATTATTTAGAGAATGAGTCATCCAATAAAATAACTGACATGGAGAACACCCAAAGATTGCAACTACTAATTTTCAAAAACCAATATTATGCTGATGTTAGAATCTTTTGAGAGGAGATTTGATGACCAGTTTAAGAAGCAAAACAAAGGAATGGTTATCAAAATGAATTGAAGGAATCTTTTGAGAATAAATATATATACCTTTGAACTGCAACAATTAGTATCTCAAATGTCAATTGAAAATAAAATTGATAATAAGTTTCAACAATTTAAAGAAACAAGCTTCAAATGATTTTTGAAAGTAGGCTCATTAAATCACACACATCTTTAGAAAGTAAAATAGAAATTCCCATATTAGAAACAACCAGAAAACATAAGCAGAAGTTTCACTCATTAGAACCTATTTGTCAATATGCCAAATGGATTTAGATTAGAAAATTTGAAAAAAATCAAAGATAGTTTTATGAATTATAAAGGTGGAATCAGATATCAGGTTGGAAAAACTAGAAATTAAAATTATAGAATAAGGCAAACAGTTGTTAGCATTGTTTTCATTATAAACAGCAAATTTCAAATGGTAAAGTAGCAATCAAACAGTTTATCTATGATTTTAAAGTGAAGTTAACAGATTGAATTTAAAGTTATTAGTAAAGGTTATTTAGTCATTGAAAGGAATATGTGTAAATCCAAATAGATCAAACCCAAAGCCCAATTAATTAGAAGAGATTAGGAAAAGAATAGTTGAGATTAGAAATGAATCTAAGAATAAAATAAAGGAATTGAGAAAAACCAATGTAAAATATAGTGGTGACTGAAGAAGATCTAAAAGGAAGTCAAGGTGCCAAGAGTGGCCAGATCAGGTATTGGAGAAGTGAGTTTCCATTCTAGATGAATTTGATATGTTTAAGAAATAGCAAAAGTAAATGATGGAAACTATGGCTGTGGCAATGCAGTTAGAGGCTAGATTTCATGATATTCAGCAGATAGTTTTAGAAATTCAGAATGCTCAGGAAAGGGTTATTGTCATGTTATCTATGATTCTAGTCCTTCTATAGATAAAATTGAGATACATATTGCAGAGGTATTTAAAGTAAATTTTGATGATAGAACGCCTGATGAGAATCAAATGTTTGCAAAATTTTTGTTGGAGAGTAGTACTATAGTCCAAAGTATAAAACATGAATATGTACATGATTAGTTCAATGATTTTCAAATTTTATGAGCATTAAACCATTTAATGGAAAAGATTTAAAAATCCCTCAGAATTTCTAAAAGCTCTAAAACAGCTGTTTGCATGTTTCTTTAAAGAAAGTATGAAACTTATCATATGAAGCAATCATTTTTACACAGCCTCTTAGGGTTGGTGGATGTCTCTGGTTAATCACCCTAAATATGTGATGCTAGTGAGTTTCTGGAGTGAAGATCATCAGGATAACATATGTTATCAAATCACCAAGGAAAATATACTTCACATGTGGATAGCTATACACAATTTTGTCATAGTAAGGCAGTTAAGCTTAATAATTTGTCAGCTTTTCCCTTGTTGGAGCATCAAGTAATCAGGAGTATCTTTCTCAACTTGCCTCAGCAAATCAAATAGATTTTAATTGCTGCTGATAGATATTTAAAATTATTCTACATGAATAAAGCATGATAAACAGAGCAGCCAAAATGCAAAAACATTAATTATAAACAACAATTAGGCAAGCACTTTCAGTCCTATATACCAGAATCATGGCGACATACTGGAACTGAACAGTTAATATTCCAGTCCATAATCAGTGGAACACTAGTGTTATGCTGATTGATAATGTTTTTAGACTTCGCAATATGCTAAGCCTCTTTCAACTCTCTTTTTCGATCATTTGACTCATTGCACACAGTAGTAATATTTTGAGGATAAAACTCATGACCACAATTACTTTCATGATTTGAAAATATCAGAATTAACCTGAAAATCACTTTTAAATTTTTGTCCTGATAAATATGCTGTTGCAATCATGTTAAAACATTCGCCTTCATTTCCTCGTAATAAATAGCATTACAATCATTTTTTTTTTTTTGCAAGTAATGGAACCACTTCGTATGAAGTAATTTATTACATTACTTGCAAAAAAATTGATTGTAATGTTCAATTCAATGGACAATGTGAAAGAAATGAATAAGTATGAAGTGGTTTATTCCATTATTTGTAAAAACATTGGTTATAATGCTATTTATTAGGGAAAATGAAGGCAAATGTTTTAACACGATTGCAACAGCATATTTATCAGCACAAAAAATCTAAAAGTGATTTTCAGGTTAATTCTGTTTTTTCAAATCATGAAAGTAATTGTGGTCATGAGTTTTATCCTCGAAATATTTTTAATGTGTGCAATGATTCAAATGGATCGGAAAAGTAAGTTGAAAGAGGCTTGGTTTATTGTGAAGTCTAAAAATATTATTTATCAGTATAACACTAGTGTACCACTGAGCATGCACTGGAATATTAAGCTTCACTTCCAGTATGTCACCATGATTCTGGTATACAGTACTGAAAGTGCTTGGCTAATTGTTGTTTATAATTAATGTTTTTGCATTTTGGCTGCTCTGTTTATTACGCTTTATTGGTGTAGAATAATTTTCATTATCTGACAGAATTTTTATATTATTTATTTGGTGATAGATATACAATTTAGAAGGTGCCTGAGTTCCTATATGCTTTTGAGACAAATGAGAATATTTCTGAAATGAGATACAAAAGTATGAGATGTGCTAGAGATTTTCATTATTACCCAATTGCCATTGGTAATTTTGGACTTGGAGCATAACCTAATCATAAGAGAATACATCAAAATAGAAGTCATAGTCATAAATGGTTAGCTAATTGTTATCCTAGAGTTGCATATAATACATCAATTGATGGTAACCTATCAACTAGTGGAATTCAAACAACTTCCAAAATGATTATTAAAGTACTTGTAAAAGGAATGTATCAAACAGAATGTACCTGTAGTACACATAGCTTGAGACCAATACCTTCTGCAAATTAATTACAATATTTATTAATATATTTTTAAGGTTTAAAACTTTGGATAAGATTCGCGATTAATAGATGTGATATAATATTTACGTAAAACTACTATAAAGATTGCAAATTTGAGATAATGTATTAAAATGGTTAATAGTGTATTAAAACTTATAAACTTCTTATGGGGTAAAGTAAAATAATTTTTTAAAAATATCACCTGGGGCAGAATGTAAAAGCGTGACTATTTATTTTCTCTAGAAAATACATATAAGTATAATTTAGTATTCATTTTTTTCATTGTAATTGTAAATGTTTGTTTTCTGTTATGTCTATTAACTTAATTAAGTAATTTAATACTCTGTTTTATGTTTTTAAAGCTGTATAATTGTACTCATACTTATTTAAGCATATATCAATACCAAAGTTGTTATCTACCCTAACAGTGATCTTGAGAGTTCGTCCTAACTTTTGTAAATTTACCTGGTCTCAAGGTTGTATTAAAAATAAATAAATAAAAAGTGTTATTTTTTTCTGTTTTTATTACTATTCAAAGTTGGATAACTTTAATTACAAATGTCTTAATCAAATAATTATATTGTAAAAAGCCCCACTTAAAATCGTTTTTCTTTGTATTTACTTACATTATATGTAAATCATTTTCAGTGCAACTGTTCAAGTATCTTGTCAATTATAATAACCCCCTTTTTGTCAATTGCTCTAATTGAAATCACATTATTTCAAAAGTGCATAAAAAGGCAGTTTTAGAAACATAATGACCATTTCTTCATTATCACTATAAATTAGTCACATTAATATTATTTTGCTTACTGAATTCTACAACCAAGATAATTAAGACTTAATTGTTTTGGAGAACAAGACAATATGTACTGCTAAAAGAAACTTATATGGGCATTGAAGCTCCTCTAGAATTAAATATTTATATGAAACACTTTTAAATGAAATCTAACTTATTTGATACAACAATAAAATGGTGGAGAGTAATATTGTTTAAAGTACTTGACACATTCAACTTGATAATTTTTAGATATTTTCACAGGTTTTTTTTTATTAAAGTATCGCAAATACCATTAATTATTCTTATTTGTATCGATGTTGATGATAATCATAATAATAATGATGAGATGATGATGATGATGATGACGAAGATGATGGTGATGACAATTTTATATATCTACTATAGTGACAGAGGTGAACTATGATTCTTTGAGCTGGAATTCAAACTTATTCTAGTCTATTAGTCACCAATATGTTGTGCAGGGGTAGTTAGTTTTCAGTAACTACTTGAACTAAACAATTATTTTTTAATCTCTATCAGAAAAGTTGTTAGAAATTTTTGCTTTATAAATCTGAGATATTGTCGTATAATACAATACAATGTAAATATATTTTTAATATTATTTATTTTTCTAGATACACCATAACTTTAATTTTAATTGCATATATATATACATGCAAACTTCCTCCTATTTGGAAATATTTTTTTAAAAAAAAAACATTCTTAATTTAACATTTTTGCTATTGGTGGAACATTAACGTTATTTTTTTTTTCAAATCAGTGGTTGTAGTACCTCTACAACTGTCTTTCTACCTTTAATCACCCTGTGGATGACATGTGTGATCAAGTCGAAACGTCTGTATATCAATATTTAAATGTTTTAACACGGAAGAACTAGCAAAATATGTCTTAAAATATCAAAATATTTTTAACTCTTTACCAAATTTTTAATTTTTGATTCTTTTTCACTTTTTTGTTTTTTTTTTTTTTTTCATAAAAATACAACCATTTGATTGAAAAATTATTTTATTTTTTATTTTTTTTTTTTTTTTTTTTTTTTTTCTATATATATATTGCATGTCTGTATGTGTGCATGTGTGTGTGTGTGTAATACAAATAAAATGTCAATTAATTAAAAACTATTGTAATATCAATATAAATATACTGGTAATAACTATTATATACAGTATTTCAATCCGCAGAACTTTCAGTTAAAATGGCAATTGATGAAGTTTAAGGACTTCTGAGAAATTACTTTGGCATATTGAAAAACTGTATATAATAGATAATTGCCATTATATATATATATATATATTATTTTTATTTTTATTACAATATATATATAATGCTCATCTTTTGATATATATACATACTTTAAATTTTGTAGTTTTTTTTTTTTCTAGTGAATTGTTTTATTATACTTATATATATATATGGAAAATGAATAAAATTTTTGCCAAAAAATTATTTATATAAGAACAAAGACATTTATAAAATACTCACCACAGATGGCTAGATGTGGATCATTTGATGCAAGAGGATCTGAAAAAAAAGACAAGTACATTGCACTAAACCCATTAAAATTTATGAAAAAAAAATATTATTTAACAATCTAGTTATAAAAAGAAAGTATATTAAAGGAATTAAATTGCATTTAATTAAATATATAAAGCAATGAAATTATATGTTTAATTCTATGTTATTTGTGCAGAATCTACCAGAATGATCTTAAAAGAGAAAAACAGACAATCAATTCTAAGGGGAAAAACATCATGTCTTGCAACATTACCTAATATTGTCATGCATTAAGCAATAATAATATTATTGTCATCTGCAAAATCAATATTATGAGACTCTAGGTATTTTTATTTGCTTAGTTTTCAATTTTTATTTGCAAAATATTTTTTTAAAAGTTGTTATGAAATCATAATGTATGCGTGTTATTAATGTTACATCACTTTTTCATTTTATCACTGGTATTTCTATCTGATAAGTATTCTTCAAAATATGTATGTAATAAAAAACATACATTATCAGAAAAAAAATATGTATGTATCAAAACACTATGCATATGTAGTCTAAAACATTAATGATTGTTGAAATCCTTATATAGGCAAATACTTTTGTGCAATTTAAAAGCTTAATTATACTTAGTAAGCTAAATTTATCTAAGCAAAGAAATTAATTCTGAGACAATCAGCAGTAACGTTTATGTAAATATTAATAAATTCACATTAAAAGAGTAATATTGTTACATAATAATGGTCATATATATAAGCTTGTTTAGAGCTATTAGCAGGCTCCTTATATATTACATATTGGTAATGCAAGCTATATATGTCATGCTGCATGTTGCTGATTTGGACTAATATTATAATTTTGCTATTAGGGCTGTGGCTATATTAAATTGCTAAGCCTACTAATGTATGGGATCCCTAAATTTAGTTCAGACCCATATAGGTTCTTTAGTTAAAGAGCTGTCTTTGAAGATATGTAGATGTCTGAAGATTTAGATCGTTTTTGTAATATTTAAGAATTAGATAAATTCTTGGCTTGAGTTTGTGTTTTGAATCTAAGTCCTATATCCTCACTGAAGAGAGCCATAGCCATAGCTCAAGACAGGTCTGGGGATGGGGACTTCTTGTCAAACACCTATGTATAAAAACGATTTTGGAAAATGTTTAGAGATCCTACATTAATTGTTAAATAAAAACTATACAATATAAAAAACAATAAATGTTTCCATCTCTTTTCAAAACTTTTTTATTAATGCAAATTTTTGGAACAAGGATCATAATCAATCAATTATGGTAGGAATTTGGTTCTAATAAAACTATTTTAAGACAAATAAAAAAATCTAGAATAAAAATAAAGCTAACTAGTTTCTCTTATCTAAACTAAATCGACTATGCTATATCAAATATACTGAATTAGATAATGTGTTATAATATATAAACATTAAGAAAAAATAGTTTGTATTACAGATTAATGCAAAAATATATAAAATTATATCACTTATATAACTATCACTGGCTTGGTAATGTTTTAAAAAATAGTTCATAAATAAAAGTTTATCTCAAATTCCAGGGGAAATTTAGTGAAAGATATTTGTTTCTGGAAAAGATTAATTTTATATACATGTAAGTATGTGTGCAAATCGAGCTCATTGATAATTTCCATGTGAAGTCTTTTACTTATCATATTAAATATTGTATAGAGTGTGTCCTGATATTTTAAATATTGAGATTTGCATTTGTTGAAGTGTAGATATGAAGGCAGCAGTGGCACACTATTAGCTAAACTCAGCAAGAAAAGATGGGATTCTAATGACTGTATACTCAAAAGGTTGAGGTCAATTTCTTGATACTTTAGTTTTTCATGGTTATTTACAGGATTACTACTAATTTCAGGATACATCCTGTTAAGCAGAAAAAGTAACAATCATAAGACATAGCAGGTCAATAACAAATAGAAGCATATTGACTTCAATTTTACTGAGATGAACTTTGGTATAATTTATCTTTTGAATAACAAAGCCAATTATTTACAAATCCACTTGTTTGTCAATATTATTTTACTTACACAGCCAGTGATTACATGTTTACACTTTTATTAGATAAACCAGCACATATCTGTATTTACTCAATTTATCCAAAAAAAACGGTAATTAATTAATATTTTTTCCATTCAAATAATTTACCCAATGTTTTTTTTATTTAGATAAATTTGTACATTTGCAGCTAACACTTAATAAGTTAATTGAAATTCAACATTTTTAAAATTAGAAAGTAAGCTAAATAAAAATTTGATTCCCAAAAAGTTTTCATTGATAATAAATAGGAAATAATTATAAAAAGTTTATACAGTATTATTGTTATCACCATAATATGAATTTTAAACAGATTTGTTTAAAATAGTGTTATTGACAAAGAGTTACTTTTTTACAAACTAAAATTAAAGTGATTAAACTTAATTATTAATGTAGTCCTTTATCAATGTTTGTGCATATAATACCAACATATATTAAACAAAAGCTTAATGGAAAAAAAAAATACTTATACTCTGCCAACCGTCAACTGTTTAACATAAATTGAATATTAAAATCAGAAGGCAATTTAATTTATTTTCACATGAAAATGCTAATATCCTTACTAATTATATTTCAGATATGCTTTGACAAAGATACACCATATCAAAAGTCTGCTTTAGCATATAATAATAACTAATTGTTGCATCGTTTTAATAAATTAAAATATCATAAATCAACTTTAAAATAAAGTCTTAAATATTTAGGCTAGTTTTAAATAAAATATGTTTGTTTAATTTTAGTGTTACTGTTTACTTACAGTAGAGTTTTAAATGCTCATTGGTAGTATTATAATATAGTTTTTATTTTGGAAAATATTAAAGTTTCGCTAATAAATAATTTATTATTTTATACCAATAGTTAACTATATATATATATTGTGATGATCGCACATACTGCGGTCACACATATAGATATTTAGCATTTAAAGAATGTTAAATATTGTGCTTGGGTTATAAAAAAAAAAAAAGTGAGTTAAAAAAAAATTACAAAACAAGGAGTAAGTAAAAAAAAAAGAGAGGGAATTAGAATCGAAACGATTCTTATATTTTACCCTTCAAAGTTCAGATTTTAGAATGAATAGAAATGTTAAGGTTAAAAATATCGATATCATGTATTTAATGTAAAATTAAAAAAATGAGAAATGAAATATAAATAAAATAGAAACTTAATGATATAAAAAAAGGCGATAGTTGGGGAGTGTAAATAAAATATAAGTAAAATTTAGAATGCAACGAAAAGATAATTATCTGGTCTTAAAATTACACATTTTGACGAAAATGAAATGCATGTGTGAATGTAGGAATAAAGAGAGTACAGTTTATTTCATGTCAAAATGAAATAATTTTATTAAAGAAAATGATTGATAAATAAATGTAAAATATTATATTATAAAATTGTATCAAATTGAAAAGTAATTTTGTATAAATTGTTGAAAGCATTTTTAAAGTAAAAAGGTGTGAAATGAAAAACCCAGCATGACATCAAGATAAGGAAGGAATTTGAAAAATAAAGGACCTTAATTAATTAACTGAAAAAACAGTATTGGTCGAGACTTCAGTGAAGACGCTGCTCTGATAAGAAGCAGAGAAATAGAAATAGAAATCAGACATGAAAAGTTAAATTTTGGGAACATGAAAACAAACTATAACATAAAGGAAGCTTCGAGGATGTGTGGCTAAGGGCCAGTCACGATCGCCGGTCGATCCAGACTTCCATGCTATAATGGTTCGCATCTCGATGTAACAACTGCCGACGTAGCGCCTGCCGAAGGGTTCGTTTTTGCCTTGCCTTGATGCCCAGAATACGGAGGAGTCCCAACAATCAAATCTAACCGAAGAGCGACCATTCCCTATTAAAGAAGTGGAAAAATTCCATGGGACGGTCAGCAAGATGCCAAGTTTATTCGAAGACTTTATCACCTAGGTAATTATGAATAAGACATTTTATATAATTATGTGCACATACCTTTAAGTTTAATGCAATTGCCAATCCCACATATAATGAGATAGACATTAATTAGACTCTTTGAATATTTGAAATGACTATAAAGGGATAAGTTATTTCCACAGATTGCAATCATTTATAGAATCTTCTATTGTATTTATTTGTTTTTTGAAGTATTATAGCATAATCTGTTTTTTTTTTTATATTGAGTGTTAATAATTTAGAGTGTTTCTTTTATTATAATTTATTGTATTAAAAATCTTTTATTTATGTAAAATCCATTTCATCTCTTTCTTCGCCACTTCCAAAAAATAATATAATCTTAGGGTTGGGAATAATTATTATGCATTTGAGTACTTAATTAACACATGAGGCTGGTGGTGCATTATTTGATCCCATTAAATTTATAATTATCCAAGCGCTGTAACTCTGTTAAATCTTGCAGCAGTCGGGTTGACCGGGAAATATAACCTGGAGCTATACCTTTATAGCATACAATTTCGGTCAAATATGGATATAGACTCGTTTATGTCCGTATTTTCCCTCTGCTTGTGGTAGCGGAAAGTGGTCGATCTTGAATTATAAGAATTCCCCATTATATCTATATAAAAGGGAAGTTTAAGCATTTCGATCGTCAGGTTTCCGTTACATTTTGGGGGCCACAGTCCGGGATATCTATTGCTGTGCACTTAGTGATCACGTGTTGAATAATTTTGTAAGATAACGGAAATATTTTCTAAAATAATATAGGTGTTTTTAAAATATATAAAATTTGCGTTGTAAATCAGAGTGGTTAGAAGCGAAGACGAAGGGGATAATTTTTTTGCTTTATAATACTTCATATATGTCTTTCATCATCAAGTGTGTACGAAGAATAGAAGGGAAAATTTTAATATTAAGAAAGTTTTGAAATGCGTTTTGACGTATTTAATAAAAGACCAGAAGTATTCCACTATCGAACAAAGAGTGGCTTATCTCAAATAATTGCTGGTAATGAAATATTAATCATTTCAGAAAAGAGAAAAATTAGAATAAAACACAGTTTCATGAATGTTTTGATGCCCAATAATAAAAAATGGTCGCATAGTCCAGTTAAGTTAAAAATAAATAAATGTTTGTATGAATTCATAGTCGTAATAATAAAGTGTATTCAGCTATAATTATAGCGATCAAACATAGATTATCTAGATGTAATTGTCAGAATGAAAATAAAGTAGTTACGTTAAAAGAAATAAAACAGTTTTAGTAAGATTTTAATCATAAATGATAAATTCGAAAATATTCGCGTATCTCAGTTAAGTTGAAGAAGAAATATATATGTTGGACTTTAGAATAATCGCATATGTAAGCGAAGTTGAAAAGATATATGTGTGAATTTATAATAACGTATCCCAGTTAAGCTGAAAAATAAAATATTTATAATGATAAATGATAAAAAATGTTCGAGTGTATTTGTTAGGTTGAAGAAAAATATATACGTATGATTTTAAATATTCGAGAAAAGAAAGTAATCGATAAATTACAAAACGTAGTAAGTATAACGAAGTATATTAATTAAGTTGAGGAAATATATGTGTATGATTTTAAAAATAATCATGAGGATAACTTGATCAATAAATTGCTAAAATAGCCTGTACAATGAAGTATACCTGTTAAATGGAAGGAAATATATCTCTATGATTTTAAAATAGTAAAGAGACAATATAAATTACAAACATAGTGTGTGTAACGAAGGAGGTTAGTCCGTTAAAAAAAAATATATGTGTATGATTTTTGTTTTAAAACAACCGTGACCTTAAAGTGATTGAAATTTATAAATGGAATATTAGAAATATATATCATAAGTGTGTACTGTTGGAAATACAGTCAGATAGAAATGAGTTTATTTATAAATATCGTTACAGAGGAATAAAGTATAATAGTTAAGTTAGAATTAAGAAATATATAAGAGCGTTCTTAATTGAAGTAGTTGAGTCAGAGTTGGATAAGTTGGAAAAAAAATATAGGACAATCATCAAGGTCGGGCAGGCAGTCAAATGAGTCTAAGGCAAGCGAACAAGAGAGTGAACAAGAGTGCATATGTTTGGGTTGGCTAGCGATCTAAATGCTAACTGACAAAATAACAGAAATTAAAAGTAAATCCAAGTAGAGAAGTAAAGAGTCAATAGAAAGAATTTTTTATATAAATCTATCCAGAAGAGTTCAATAATAGTAATAATAAAGACGAATATCAAGAAGAGTTAAATAAAATTAGATTATGCATACAAGGTCCCAAGCTAAAATGGACTTTTAAGAAAGGGAAGTAAAAGAAGGGAATAAGGATAAGGAGATGAAAGTAAAGGGTAAAATAAACCATAGTGATATCATAGATATGCTAAGGCAAATGAGGGTTGAGCAACAGCAATTCATGAAAAAATACATGGACAGACAGGAGAGAAGGATGGAAGAATGGCGGGTAAAGATAGAAATAGACAACCAGAAAAGAATTGACGAAGCCATGAAAAAAATTAGAAATGATGTCATCCAGCAATCAGAGGCTAAGAACACAAGAAATGGATTTTACAGAGAAATTAAATGGGATGAACAAAAGAGTATGGAGCCATGCGTACATGAGGAATTAGAAAGGACGGAGAATATAGGTAGAGAGTCAGCAGAGTTTTATCTGAGAGAAGACATAGAGTGGCCAGTGTAGAGAATAAGAAAGTTAGATAAAGAAGAGGAAGTGGAAGTGATAAGAGTAGAAGATAATAGGATACTGACAAGCATGCAGGGAAATATAATTCAGATAGCAAAAGTAGTAGAAAAGTTAGACTTAAAATTTGAAGAGAGGATAAGTAAGTCAGCCAGTAACAGTGCATATACCGGGATAGAATGCATCAAGTCAAGAGCCACTGGAGGATATACAGACAAGGGATATTCACATAGACCACCTCCAAAGGAACCACTTGAAATTAAAAATGGTTGGAATCCTAGTAAAGGAAGATGAAAAGAAAACAGAATAGATTTGACAGAGTGGAATCCAAGAAGACAGGAAGATAAACGATCTAGATGTAAGACTGAATGGAAGTGGCCATACAAATGGACAGAAGACCGAGAACTTAGGGATCAAAATCCGCATCCCAGAGGAGGCAGAGGTGATATCAACAGAGAAAGACAACCACCAGATAAAACCTAAGTGTAATCTCCAACAAAGGAAGGATTCTCTGATACCAGATAGGAAAAAAATTGGATCACGAGTAATGGAGAATGGACTATAATATTGATCATGAAAATATGAGGAGAGAATGAGCCTAAATGGCCAAACATTACACAGGGATCCAAACTAAGACAGCATCAAATAGATAGTAGTATGAGATCGTAGATTGAGGCTGAAGGTGTGTAGGTTTAGATATTTGTAGATGGATCTTAGCAGTATATGGTGAGCCTTCTCTTTTATGCATTCATGTATGTTCTGTGGTCACCAAATCTTATTATATAGAGAAGACAGGGACAGAGATCCCCTTCTCATAATGACTCACTAGATTAAGATTTCCAGTTAGATATTTGACAAATATTGTGAGTCAATGGTTTAGAAACCAATCTGTGGGGAAAGAACCCCTTTATAAAAAATATGAGTTATCAGTAAAATATTCTGAGCTCATGGATGAACTGGACGAAAAAGATGCCAGCCTTCCAACCCACCTCTGTAATAGTGACCAGAGTTGTCATTCAGAGGGTTATCATTTATAAAGTGTGAGGTATGAACAGGTTTAATCGAGTCACAGAGATATCCTGTGGACTAGAACCTGTATATACAAGTAGGAAGCAGAAATCAAACTCATGTAATGTTATAGAGAGATTAAATCGGTTTAGTAATGCTGGTTGGATCATCAGAGTAGGGTTGTAATTTGCCTGGTCGCCTCTCTAGAAATAATCTCATCACTAAAATTATATTAGAAGTAAATGGATATAAAAAAATGGTTCTAACAGTAATTAGGATCATTTAGCTTGAAATGCAGTAAATTAATTTTTTTTTGGAAAAAAAAATTAAAGGAGGGGAATGGTGTAATGTGATGATCGCACATACTGCGGTCATACATATAGATATTTAGCATTTAAAGAATGTTAAATATTGTGCTTGGGTTATAAAAAAAAAGTGAGTTTAAAAAAAATTACAAAAGAAGGAAATGTGTAAGTAAAAAAAAAAAAAGAGAGGGAATTAGAATCGAAACGATTCTTATCTTTTACCCTTCAAAGTTCTGATTTTAGAAAGAATAGAAATGTTAAGGTTAAAATATCGATATCATGTGTTTAATGTAAGATTAAAAAAATGAGAAATGAAATATAAATAAAATAGAAACTTAATAATATAAAAAAAGGCGATAGTTGGGAAGTGTAAATAAAATATAAGTAAAATTTAGAATGCAATGAAAAGATAAAGATCTGGTCTTAAAATTACACATTTTGACGAAACTGAAATGCATGTGTGAATGTATAAATAAAAAGAGTACAGTTTATTTCATGTCAAAATGAAATAATTTTATTAAAAAAAAATGATTGATAAATAAATGTAAAATATTATATTATAAAATTGTATCAAATTGAAAAGTAATTTTGTATAAGTTGTTGAAAGCATTTTTAAAGTAAAAAGGTGTGAAATGAAAAACCCAGCATGACATCAAGATAAGGAAGGAATTTGAAAAATAAGACATTAATTAATTAATTGAAAAACAGTATTAGTTGAGACTTCAGTGAAGACACTGCTCTGATAAGAAGCAGAGAAATATAAATAGAAAGCAGACATGAAAAGTTAAATTTTGGGAACATGAAAACAAACTATAACATAAGGGAAGCTTCGAGGATGTGTGGCTAAGGGCCAGTCGCGATCGCCGGTTGATCCAGACTTCCGTGCTATAATGGTTCGGGTCTCGATGTAACAACTGCCGACATAGTGCCTGCCAAAGGGTTCGTTTCTGCCTTGCCTTGATGCCCACAATACGGAGGAGTCCCAACAATCAAATCTAACTGAAGAGCGACCATTCCCTATTAAAGAAGTGGAATAATTCCACAGAACGGTCAGCAAGATGCCAAGTTTATTCGAAGACTTTATCACCTAGGTAATTATGAATAAGACATTTTATATAATTATGTGTGCATACCTTTAAGTTTAATGCAATTGCCAATCCCACATATAATGAGATATACATTAATTAGACTCTTCGAATATTTGAAATGACTATAAAGGGATAAGTTATTTCCACAGATTGCAATCATTTATAGAATCTTCTATTGTATTTATTTATTTTTTGAAGGATTATAGCATAATCTGTTTTTTTTTTTATATTGAGTGTTAATAATTTAGAGTGTTTCTTTTATTATAATTTATTGTATTAAAATTTCCTTTGCCGGCGTTTTGCCCGTTTCCCTCGTTGGCTCCTTGTTGTTGTCTCCGGTGCTGGGTGTTTCCATCGGGTTTTTTTTTAACCGCGGTTTAAATTCGGAGAGAGTTTGGGATTTTGTTTCGTCTTTGTGTTTTGCACCACTTGATCCGTGTTTTTCAGCCCCCGCCTTGTTTTCTTGTGTGGCGCCCAGCCGTGTTTGACGGAGGGTCTCTTACAAGCGCTTCCCCCAAAGGAAGTCAAAGGGCAAAGAAAATATTCACAATTCCAAGAACAAGGCGGTAACGAAGGTTGCCTGTCAGAAATTGCAATTAGACCGTTGGCTCCAAATGCTTCGTGCCGCTAACGTTTCCTATAGTTGGTCCAAGATAACTCAATACGTGGGGTGATTCGGACACGTTACGTTGGACCCCCCGGATCGGAGTTGTTAAGAAAGAACTCCCAACACACGTGGTTGTGCCTCCAAACGAAGACACGGTCCTACCACAGCATGCTTCTGCAGAGGCGAGAGTTTGTAGCCTCGAGAGACCTCCCCAAGAATGCAAGCCGGCTCGACTATCTACCTGCGGAAGGTACAGGCGGGCGAGGCGGATATAACACCCGTGTTAATCCACTACCCGAGCCCCACAACGCCTCCGTGTTGAAGGTTGTGGGTTTGGTCAAATGGCTAATAAACCGGGGACCCGCACCTGGACTCTATTTGGCGGTTTATTGGGCGTCTACAAAGCTGTCCTTTCGCTGCATTTTAGAACATATATCCCAATTCAGTCCTCCACAGTGAACGCTATTTGTAAGTAATTTTCTTTTTTTATAATAATTATAATTTAGAATTAATTATTTATTGAATATAGCAATAGTAATCCAAATGCAGTAAAGTAACGTCACCATTATGCCTATTTGCATTAAATCTTATTTTAAATGTACAAACTTTTTGTTAATATTTCTTCAATTATTTGTAATTATTTTCAATCATTTTTAATAAAATTACCAATATACGTCCGTTTTTAAAATTACCAAAGCTTGTAGAAACTACCTCTTACACCACTTTTATACAAGTGGCTTATGGTGTTCTTCTTTTTTTTAAATTTCAAATTTTTTTATATTTCTTCAATTATCAACTTCCCTAATTACTTTAATTTGTAAATATTTTGGTTAATATTTCACAAATATCAAATTATTTTTCGAAATTCTTAGCCATGTATAAAAGTACTGTCATTAATCCTTTTTATGTGTCCTTAACGCCTTTTCCTATTTTTGTTTTTATTTTTGTATTGCCTTATTTTGTATTTCTGCATTAAATTTTCCTATTTGTTGTTTTTTTTTGTATTTTTGGGTTAATATTTCTACAAATATCAAATTATTTTTCGTAAATTCATTGCTATACAGTCGCTTTAAAATTAGCAATGTGATCACCATTAATGGCCATTTTCAATAATTTTTTGTTTCTATTTTTGTATTTCATGCATGTAAATTTTCACTAATTTGTTGGGGGTTTTTTTTGTTTTTTGGGTTAATATTTCTACAAATATCAAATTATTTTTCGTAAATTCATCGGCTATATTTTGTATTTTATATCTTGGCTCCCCCCCCCCTTTTAAAATTAGCGAATGTGATCGCCATTAATGGCACATTTTCCATAATTTTTTGTTTTTATATTTTGTATTGACCTTATTTTGTATTTCATGCATGTAAATTTTCACTAATTTGTTGGGTTTTTTTTGTATTTTTGGGTTATATTTCTACAAATATAAATTATTTTTGTAATTCTTGGCTATATAGTACGCTTTTAAAATTAGTGAATGTGTCGCATTAATACATTTTAATAATTTTTTGTTTCTATATTTTGTATTTCATGCATGTAAATTTTCACTAATTTGTTGGGGTTTTTTTTTTGTATTTTTGGGTTAATATTTCTACAAATATCAAATTATTTTTCTAAATTCATCGGCTATATTTTGTATTTTATATCTTGGCTCCCCCTTTTAAAATTAGCTAATGTGTGCCATTAATGGACATTTTATAATTTTTTGTTTTTATATTTTGTATTGACCTTATTTTGTATTTATGATGTAAATTTTCACTAATTTGTTGGGTTTTTTTGTATTTTTGGGTTTTGTATTTTATATCTTGTACTACAAGTGCTTCAAAACAAGCCCCCCAACAACTACAACTGCTGTTATAATTGGCCAATTTTTAAGATTTTTGAATAGTTTTCATGATGTACATTTTAAATAATTTTGTGGGTACTATATTTTGTATTCAGTATTAAATTTTCACTAATTTTTTTTTCAGGACCAAGAAACATGATGGTGTTCAGTCAGTGTGCATCACGTGACATTCCTTTTGTTTTTTATCACATGGTCAACCGATGACGTATTGCCCTGAAGGCATACCGATTTAATGTTGCGCTTTTTAACGTGACGTGTTCACGTGATATGCGGACACATCTTATCGAGTAGATGTGTCTGCAGATCACTTGGAGACATTATCTTAAAAATTGCAACATTAGACCGGTATGCCTTCAGGGTAATACGTCATCAGGCAAATTATACGTAAGTACCAAAATCTTTTATTTATGTAAAATCCATTTCATCTCTTTCTTCGCCACTTCCAAAAAATAATATAATCTTAGGGTTGGGAATAATTATTATGCATTTGAGTACTTAATTAACACATGAGGCTGGTGGTGCAGTATTTGATCCCATTAACTTTATAATTATTCAAGCGCTGTAACTCTGTTAAATCTTACAGCAGTCGGGAGAAGGTTGACTGGGAAATATAACCTGGGGCTATACCTGTATAGCATACAAGTTCGGTCAAGTATGGATATAGACTCATTTGTCCGTATTTTCTCTCTGCTTGTGGTAGCGAAAAGTGGGCGATCTTGAATTATAAGAGTTTCCCATTATATCTATATAAAAGGGAAGTTTAAGCCTTTCGATCGTCGGGTTTCCGTTACAATATATATATATAAATTATTATTCTGGATAAAGAATTAAATATTAGTAGATGTGAAGAGGATCCTTGCAATTTTTTAATTATATAAAAGTGTTTTCTGGTCGTAAAATTAATGTTCAAAATAATTTTAATATTTAATATTTTAATATATATTTTTAAAAAAAAAGAGAGAATGTAAACTCAGCACTGTTCTGAGAATTTAAAAGAAAGAAGAAAATGTGTTTAAAAATAAGTTACTTTTATTACTGTTATAATTTTTGATACTTTTTGTTAAACGATTTTAAATGCATGTCAATTTATTTTAAATAATAAATTATTTAAAAATGTGATGTAATATTTATTTTGTCTGGGATTTTTCAATGTATTGTATAATTAGAGCCACTTCTGGAATTCAACCTGACAATTAAAAAATTATGACTTCTTACCAAATCTAGGGTTCATAATGTAACTAGGAGTATTTCAATCATTCAATCAATTTCTACTACATGACTTACTTAATAAAGTCTGGATTTCTCAACAGACACACAAATCTCATTTTTTCTTCACTGCATACCAGTAGTACATTTTTATAACTATTATTATTTACTAAAGTAAATAAAACTATGGAGTTCTAAATGTATTTATCTTGTCAGATTTTTTTTCTGTAACCTCATCACTTCATTATTCACACTTCTCCTACATCAAGGGAAATTATTAATATCATGTGAACATTTCAGGAGGCACTTGTTGTCTCACAAATCTATGACAACAATAGATTTTTACCACATTATTTCCCATTGTAAGAACTTTTATTAAATTTAATTTATTTAGTTTATTTTATTCAAACGTTATTATAAAAAGGAGCATTTTAAAATTAAATGCTAAATTTTTAAACAATTATTCATTAATTTTAAAAATAATTTATTTGGTACGTCTAAAAGAACTTTAGAATCAATGTCTATTTAAAATGCTGAATATTGATATCATTTTCCAGAGCATTTTTCCATGGGTTACTTTAATATTACTTATTAAATTTGAACTGTTGTTCAAAATAGTAGGATCGCAAATGATAAAGGAATTCAAAAATATTAATTAGTAAGGTATGAAAGTTTATTGACTTATCTAAAAGCTCATTTTAAAATTATTATTGCATTATAATTATTTCAAAGAAATGAAACATTTGTTTTTTCATATATAAATTTTGATCATGTTATATTGTAAAATAAAAATTATTTGCTATAAATATATTTTATTATTGAAACAGTCATTATTTATGCATTTATTATAAAGGATTTCCGCAGATAAATAAAAATGGAGAATATTTGATTTATTTTAGGATAATATATACATTGCTTTTTTCAAGTGAACTTTGGTATGACATTCAGGATTTTTAAGTGTCTTAACAGATAAGATATTTATTTAACTTTATGCTTTGGACCGTACCGACGTCCCATTCTTTAAACATGTATGTTTACCGTTTAAAAATATTTTGTTATTAAGAAAAGATAAAGAAGATATATCACTAATTCGTAAATTTAGTCCATAGTTTACCATATATATGATTTACCAAAATAAATAATTTTGTATAACAGTCAACAATTTATTTAAAATATGTTTGATCCTAGTTGTTATAATATGTTTGGTTTTTTTTCCCTCTTTGAAAATATTGATATTAAAGATTCTCTCTATGCAGTATTTAAAATGTTTAGACTACATTTCTCATCAGGAAATTATAAATTGTGCTCCTCAAAAGAAAATATTAATCTCATCTATTCTATGTGTTATTCAAAATTTACAATGCCTATTATATTATTATTCAACATACTTTCATAATTTTATGCAATGATTATATTATTTATTAGTTTGGGTCTGTAATTTAAATTACTACTCACCTTATATTTTACTTGCTGTATATTATTTAAGTCTACAATGTTGACTGGATACCATGTAAAGACTTCAGTGTGTCCAAGGACTTTTATTTGATTTTATCATGTGTAATGATGTGACTATCATTATTTAAAAACATTATTTTGTTGGTAAATAGGTATAAAATATCTACTTTTATTACTTATTTTATATGAATTTTTGAAATACATCCCTCTATCCTTCAACACACATATTAAACGTAATTTAAATTGTTTCAAAAATGTTTTATGTTTACATAATATGTAGTGTGTTTAATTACTGCAATTGCAATTGAAATTATTACAATACGGCTGAAATTCAATGGTTGTTACTAAGAATGACGCAAAGACTAATGTTGTAAGTGTAATATTACTTTGTTGTAAACTTTGTATTTCCATTCTTTATAATTTTGAAAATTATTTGATATTGTGTGTATAACTAGAAAACGATTTTTTTTTATTATTTTAGTACCTCTTTTATATCTACACATGAAAGCTTTTTTATTTTCACAATTGTCTGCATTCCATTTTCCATGTTTAGCTTCATCTTCATTCACTTGCATATAAATACACAAATCGCCTGTGGTGTTCGTGTTAAAGTTTTTATCCATTATGAAGATGTTAAACTAAATTAATAAAATAAAAAGGTGAAATAATACCGCATACAAAGTATACTAAAGTAAATATTAAATTATGTATTTTCTTATAGTATATATATATAACAAATCGATGTCTGTATTTCTTCAAAATAATATACGTAAATTTATAAATAAATATTTGAAAATACAATACTTAATAGTTTATAAAAAATATAAAACAGGCAAAACTCACTATATGTTGAGCTGGTATTTTTTTGCCAGCTCATAATCATACATATATATACGCACATATTTTGTAAAAATAAAATATATACATTGTAATAAACTTATTTTATTAGAAATAAATAAACACGCACATATATATTTTGTTGAAATATAAATATCGTTTTATATTACATAATTTTAAAAAATATATATAAATTAACACTTAGTTTTAAAATGGGGATTTAAGAAGTTAAAATAAATTAGATCAAGATTTTGCTTATTGATAACAGTTTGTCTTTTGTTTAGTCTTTAAAAAAATTCTTAAAGATAGAAAGTAAGAGAAAGCAATTAGTTCTATTGTTGGGACTTTGACAGTGAAGGTATTTTTATGCCATCTATTACGCTGATCAATTGGAATGTTTCTTTGAAATTTTACAATAAAATATGAAATAAAAGAAGAGAATATTAAAGGTGTGAACTTAGACATAATTACAGACTTTCCTTTTGTTCAAAAATTAATTAGATTTCTGCCGAGGTCAATATCTAATCTATAAGTTTAAATTCGGCTCAGACTGTTAAATAGTAAAGACCTAAAAAGCACAAGGAGAAAATGTTGAATGGCTAAAGCTAACAGAACTTTCCCTGTTGGGACCCTCTTGCTATTGCCGCCTGGAACTGCCTGGTAAATGCCGGACATAGAGAGCTAGCCAAGGAGAAAGGACTGGAAGAAGACACGGACAAACCATGAAGAATATAAAGTGAAATATCCCGCCCACACAGGATCTACACTGATCGATAACGGTAAATAGACTGTTTTTTGTTGTAATTTCAAGAGACATTTGTGTAATAGATTTAAAAAAAAAATGAAAGAAAAGCCTTCACTTCAAATATCTCAAAGTTTCAGCACTAGAAAGGGAGAGATATAGTCTTTAAGTAGATGTACTTACTAATTTAAATTAACCCACATTATATTGTTTTTTTTATTATTATTTAATTTTTTTGTTACAGCCTATTAATTAAACTTACCTTTAGTTTCTATGATTGTTGTTCTTATAATGTATACTCGATCTAAAGACAAGTAAAAGATTTAACATTAGAAAGAGGAGGTTTGACAAACACACTCTTATAGTAAGTCACCCTTGAGTTCGCTCATAGATATATACCATGATATTTGATAAAATATTGTATAATTGGTAAAGTGACAGTGCATGGTCTTTCGAGAATGATACATGTTAAGTCTTTATTAGAAAAAAAAAGGATCGGGAGGGTTTGATTTGACAAATGCGAGGGAAGGGAATAACCAACAAATAGAATAAATGTATAATAAATATTTCAACAATATTTAAGCGTCAATCTGTTTTGTTTTTGTTTTTTAGTTATTATAATTAATTCTTATCTTTCATTTTGTAGTCTTTTGGTCCATTAAAAAGAAAATAATTTTAAGGCTTGCAATTGGTGATTGCTGTTCGTAAATAAATTAACCGTTATTATAAAAAAAAATTGTAATATGGTCTAGGCAGAAATGTTTAGTGGTGCCCTCGAATGGCCGCCATACGTTGCAATCTCATAAAATTTAAGAACGTAACAAAATGTTTTGTTACAATGTATTGCCACACACAGCAAGCTAGAATAATCAATGGATTCCAGAAGGCCTGTGCATAAATACCCCATCTAGTGCCTATTCATCCAATATTCCCAGGCTAGTTTCTGGCTTATGGCCTTCATCAGTGAGGAGCCTTGCATCTCAGAACATTGCACCTAGATCTTTATGAAGTGGGTAAATACACATAATAATAATACCTCCACTTAAAATTGTCTCAATAGAATACATGGACCTAATAATATACTTAATAATAATAATAACTATGTATAGTGAGTTTTGCCTGTTTTAAAACAGTTATACACAAGCATAAGAAGTGGTGGTTATGTGATGTTTATCAGTAATAATATAATTTGAAAATTATAGTGGAGCTAATAATAAATTGTAAACCTGAACATTCCTGTGGATATACACCTAAATATATTATAATACTGAAATTCTAGGCATAGTGGACAGACAAAATATAAGCTAGCAAAAATATATATAACACCCAGTTATATTTACAGGTGGTGTTGATGAATGAAGGAGCCACAATCTCTTTATGGAATGGCTAAATACACATAAAAATAATACCCCCACTTAAAATTGCCTCAATAGAATGCATGGACTTAATAATATAATTAATAATAATATTAATATAATAACATATTAATTTCAAATATATATCAAAAATATACATTATTATAATACTCTTTTATATATAAGTGATTAAAAATTTATTCTCTTTGTAAAGGAATTATATCTTTGTTTATTTTTTTTTATTCTTCACGGAAGTAATATATAACATACATAGTCCCTCTTTAAGGTAGGGCAGATAATTAGAGATGAGAATTTATAATAAAATCTCATAACAATATTGACAAATGAATCTTCAATATTTTAAATAATAATGGAGTGTGGGCAGCAGACAAATTGAAATAGCAAACAGTTTTTAAAGACATATTTTAATGACAATTAAAATTAGAATAGTAATGAACAGGAAGATAATTTTGATTATAAATTGATTTTATACAGCTATATTTTTATCAGTTAACTTTTAGATAGATTAATTAGAATAATGTAAGCTTAATAATTTCTTGCTTTATTGTTTTTTTTTAAATATCAGGTAACATATTTTAGCAATAGTCAATTCAGAAAAAAATATTCAAATTGCTATATAAATAAATGAACATAAAATGAATAGCTGGGTTGTTCATTTTAATGTAAAACAATTTGAAAATTGTCTTTTCTTTATGATAATTCAAAAATAATTTTCATAAATTTGTCTTATATGATAACTTTATAAAAAATTTTCACTAATTGTTAATGATGCTAAAATTCTAAAGGATAATTGTTAATGCTTCTTTTAATAGGTTGACTACTTTAGTGGCAAATAATTAGTATTAATGACTAATTAAAAATTAACTAATCATGACAGAGATAGTCTTATAGCACAGTTAAGAATTAAAACTAATGTTATAAAACAATGAAAGCATATACTTTTTAACATACTTTTTTTCTTTGGCATGTTTGTAAAAATATTAGAATTTTCATTGGTATATATTTTTTAAATATTTGAAAACCAGGAACTCTTCACAAACCTATTTGCTATTTAGGAGTTAACAGCTCATTTTTGAGAAGAGGTAATTGCATAAAATTTATTGTTTATCATTGTGTTTTTAAGAAGTATGAGGTTTATTTCTTATTAATTATTTTGCTCCAAATTTAAAGATTTGTTGTTTAACCCAAACCAAACGTTTTATGTCAATTTATTGGCTAATGCCAAATATACTAAAGAATTATTTTTTTCATTGGCTTGCTACAAATAATGAGGATGTTTAGTAATAATTCTTAAATTTCCAAGTTAAATTATTATACTTCATCAGAAATGAGAGATTTATTTATTATTTGTTTTATAACTTATTAATTAATATCGTTACAGTATTTCTTTATCAAATGTGATTTGAAATTGTTTTTGCATTATTATTCCTATAAACATGTATGTTTCTTGATCTAGTTATATAATGTTTGAATTGAAAGCAGAAATAATTTAATTTCCATCAGTTTTAGATGATGAAATGTGCCAAAAAGATGTGGAAAGATTAGGGATTTATTTAACAGTGAATTTATTATTTTTATTCTTAGATTGAAATGTATTTAGTGGCTATGAAGAAAGAAATTGTTTGATATATATATATATATATATATATATATATATCAATTTATTTCTCATATCCCTGACAATATATATATATATATATATATATATATATATAGTATTGTCAGGGATTGAGAGAACTCTCTTAATTTATTTGAGTATTTGTCATGAGTGGATTATGTATTGCCTTGTCAGGGATTGAGAAAGAGCTCTCCTTAGTTTGTTGAAATATTTGTCAGCAGTAGATTATATTTTCCAGGTGAAGTAGTTGTATTTTATTATAATTATTATATGTTGAATCAAGTAGTATTCTCCTTGTTTTTTGGTAATGAGTAGATGTCCACACCAGTTTTTAAGCCTCAGAAATAGGGTAGGGAGTCATTCTGTTCTGTTAATTAAGTGATTAGAGTTAAGAAAGTCTTTTATTCCTCATGTATTTGTGTGGAATATTTTCCCATCATTTATTCATAACAAAGTGTAAGATAGTTTGCTGATAAGAAAATAAAATAAAGATAGAATTGATTTTACTCTCAGAACAGCTGAAGTAGAATTAGTGTTAAAGCATAGTTTGCCAAGGCCTCATTCAAATTATGATATTGTATCCCAGTCTCATAAGTGAACTGATTGTATTTAGTTGTATTAATTATTTTGTAACAAGCAGCATAATTCATACACAATAAAATATTATTAATTTGGAAGGTATAGAGAAAATCCATCATTGATTTGTGGTACTTTAATCATGGTTTCAAATCATATTATATTAATCATTTAGGTTTTATTCCATTAACTCTCAAAATATTTCATCCTCATTTTGATTGAGCAAGCAAAAGAAAAGTGTAGCCATTAATAGAATTATTCATTTGATTTATGAATGATGGACTGACCTTTTACTCATATATTTATACTCATCTCATATTATTTTGATGTGCATTTGAAGTAAAAATGCCAATAACTTTAGTTTCACATTTTATGTTTTTGGTGACAGTGTTTAATATAGATTTATTTCCCATAAGCCTATCAGAATTGATTGACAGTTTGAGTATAGTGGAAATAAAATACAAAAATAATTCTATGCTTAATTATTCTTGTGTGATGTTTAAATAAAGTTTTCTTTTCCATAAGCTTATCAGAATTGACAGATAGCTTGCATATATTTTATAAGTAAAATATCTAGAAGTTTATAAATAGTCAAAATAAGAGTCATAGATCAATTCATAGATCACATGACCCTATCTCTTAAGCTTGAAGTTATAAACAGTGAGGATTTCCAATTCCTCTACAAGTTTTATGATAAATGTCTGAACCTACCCTGACACCTCTCTGAGGAGTGCCAAAGCATGAAACCATGGTCAGGGGTTTGGGGAGGGGTTCCTGACAGAGATATTTTAAGTGATGGCTCTGGCTAAGCAGTTATCATAAAGCTTGTAGAGGAATTGGCAATCCTCACTGTTTATATCTAGAAGTTTAGTTTCACATTTTATTATTTTAGTGCTAGTATCATATTTTTCTGTGTCATAGGCTTAACAGAATTGACTGATAGCTTGAGTAGATTTTATAAGTAAAACACCAAGAATTTTAGTTTGCTTATATTATAATGTTTCTTTTCATAAACCTGTCAGAATGGACTGATAGCTGGCATATGTTTAAATAAAATACAGAATGTTTATTTTAATATTATTTATTCTCATGCAGACTATTTATTATTTATGTTGGAATTATTCCAAAATGTGTATATATGTAAATTAGAGAATCAATTGCTTATTTAATTATCTTGTAATAAATATTTTATTTATTTAAAAACTTTGTTCAGAGTTCTTCTTTGTCATGCATTCATGGTCTATGTTTTCACACTTGCTCACACACTTACATATCCAATATGCTATAATTGCACTATTCCATAAGTTTAATGATGAACATGTCCAGATCTGATGATGATGCAAGCACTATAAGAAATGTTAGATTATTTAATGATTCTCTGAAAATGTTATTACTCAGTTATTATTTAGATGATGAATTGAAATCAAAATGCACCCTATTTCCTTCATTATCTAACTTCTACCATTTTATTAGGATAATGCTTAATTTGTGTCATTACTTTTATAATAGTAATCAGTAGTTGTTACAAAATATAGATTTAAAATGAAGTCATACAATAAATTAATTCCTGAGATATCCTCCTACCATTTTAGATTAGACATTAATTCAGTTACTTATTTTAAATTATTGTACAATTAAAAGTTAAGTAGTGTTATATTTTATTTTGTATTTAATTCTAATTTATCATACAGTAGAGTTAATCAGTATTACGTCTTCATTTTATTATTTTAATTTTATAGCACAGTAGAGGTTATTCATTGCTTGTGGATGATGGAAGGAGATGAGAAATAGACTATAACTTGTAAATTTATATGGTAGAACTTTACCAATTTTAATTATTTATTTTAAAACTTAATAGATGTTTTATTCCTAATAATTATAATCTTTCCTCCCATATCTAGTATACATTTTATACTTTATATATCTCTTTAGCTCCAAAATGATCTAAGCTAAGGTAAGATAGTATTATAAGAGTCTCATTAATAATTTTAAAGCAAGATCAGACTAGTAATTTATTCTATTACCAATAGAGTTGGTGCCCCGAGTTGTGTGTGTGTTCACTAGATGGAGCTTACCACTAGCTCTAAACAAGCTTTAATTATAAATGACATCAGAGAAAGAATTCAAAATTTTTATTGCGAAATCGTCATCTCCAGACCAAATGTTTTCCATCTTAATGGCTCACCTCAGTGAAGAGTTAGGTTTTCAAAAACTAGATCTAAAGAAATACCAAGAATTTTAACTATGATAAATTAAACTATTATAAATAAATCATATAATTTGGGAAGAGAGAAAACTCCAATCGTTCCCTAAACAATAATTTAAAATAAAGTAAATCTCTCCCTTTATCAAAAAACATTCTCTGAGCTATACATTTTTTACACCTTCAAAACATATTACCTAATAGACTCTTATGTCTAACAAAATCTTTTTATATACTTTAATCTTACTGATATGATCTGATCACCTCTACATCTTGTAGAATGAATAAGTAAATCTCTTATTATAATGATATGACAAATAATAATGATTTTTTATGCTAACACTAAAGTAGTAAATTAAAAAAAATATGTGTTTCTTAAATAAGGAAAAATAAGATCTCAGGGTTCTTCTCTTGTATTCTATCAAATAAGACAGTGATATTGTGTTGTAAGGCAAATGACTGGCATCCTAGCAGGCTTTAGGAACATCCACTTTCTAATAATCCAATGTCTTCTATTAAGATCATAATAAAAACTATTTAGATTATGAAAGAAGTTCTCACTTTAATCAACAAATTCTTAAAATAATAATACTAAAATTTAGAGTACTTATAGCCTTTTACTTAGAATGGCATTCAAATAATGAGGGAAAAGGGTACATTTCATATCCCTCTTTTATCCTTAAACAACACAGATAAAATACTCAATTTTCAACATTTAGATACTGTGAATATAATAAGTAAATAATGTGTAGTCTGAATAATGGATGGATACATCCATTGCAATGCTTAAGTGAACAATTATTAATTTGAAAATTTTAATTGGAAAAAAAATATATATTTCCTTTTCTCCTCACGTATTAGTGATTTTTGGGTCACAAGAATAATAATGATCTGACTTGAAAATATATTTTTTTAGTTTATTTTGTGGAATAGTGGAACCAAGGAAAATAATTTAATAGAGAAAAAAAATACATTAACAAATTATATACAAGGTACACAAACACAATGATAGTTTGAAAATCACGGTTACAGGATGTACTTTGACATTTGATTCTGAGTGATCAATAACTATAGAGCAACTTTATTCAAAGCCTATTACTTTTATGATTGCTTAGTTTTAAAATTGCTAAATAAATTCTATAAACTATAAATTATTATGAATAATTGCTGGAATATTTAGTTAACACATCACAATTTATTCTAGCTAAATCAGAGCATTAAACAAATATTTAATGCAATTGAAAAATAGTAATTGCAATGGCTAGCTTGCACCATAAGCTGCTTAACAATTTCTTATGTACTTGTAGTCAGGCACTTACTCATAAAGTAATAAAAACAATAAAATAAGTTCAATCTAATCTATTGCTGCTTCTAAATTAAATAGCTAATATGATAATGATAACTATCATCAACAAATCACGAATGATTATTGCCTAGCACTACGTTAATAATAAAAGCTAAATGGTAAATAGAGAACATTCATCAGAAATCATACATACCCTGATATTTAATTTATTTAATATCCCCATAATAATATTAAATTTTTAATTATTAAGAAACTGACAAACCCCTTGGTGAATTTTCCATATGACACATATAAATAACATTGTGTCTGAGTATTTCCACCATGATGTGCTTTAAACTGAGCAATTAAATTATTAAATCTTGTGGGATTGCTTGCATACTACTGGCAAAGCACAGTAGCACAATACGGATATTATAATCAACCAAAGCTCTGAAAATTATTAAATGCACCTGATGAGATGACTACCTTAACAACTAGCTATCATTTCCATAGTCTATAACTTCAATGGTGGAAGATTTAATCTTTCAAATGGCACATGATGGATAATATACTGAAAAATAAGCTCCTTAGAACAAGACAAAATGACTATAGTAATGGTGGCTTTTAAGCCTAACTCTCATGCATAAGTGAAGGTGTGGATGCAGTCTCACCACCTAAAGAAATGGTAAAATGCACCAATGACAAATTATTCTTTCCATGGAATATGGCTATCAAAGCTATACATGAAAATATTTTGAAAAACATGATAAATATTGTCCTATCATGGCAAATGCATATAGTAATAGGAAAGCATATCCATCCCACAAACATAATAAATAGTATAGTATCTGATAAAATCTAAAGCTATAAAGCATAATCTAATTTTAACAATTGCAAGATACACTTTTATCACTAATAATAAAAGATTGATAGCTTATATCAATGCTAAACTCCACATGTTACACAGTATCCGAAACCCACAAGAACAGCATTCGTCAAACGACTAGAAATACATTAAAATAGCATAGTAAATAATTGTATAAGATAAGAAATACACAAACGAATAATGAACATAATAAATATTAATGGAAATACAGTGGACATACTGACACAATAAATATTACTAATTAAATGACTATAACAAAATAAATTTGTTCTCAGAAAAATTCGGAATGCAATTTCTTTTAAATATTAAACTTCTGATAAACACTTATGTAATGGCTGATTACCCTTAAAATTACAAAATGAAATATATTGTTCAGAAATTAATATGATAGCAATATCTGCTAGAGATACATATCCCTATATAAATAAGGTATAGGCAACTTTAAATTAAACACTTCACCAATAAATTTAAACTTATCTGTGTGTAATAGACATATCCACACACTTTATTGCAAACTTATTGTCACAGCTCTAAATAATAAATAAGATACTTTAACATATAACTATTATGTTACCATTTTTTAAAGATAAAATAAAAGTAATAAAAATAAACTCAATTCAGTAGTAAAGCTTCATCAGCAATAGGCAAACTGTTCCGGAATGGTAGGTCCCATGCCATCAGCTATCTGAAGAATATGGACACATTCACACTTTTCAAACCAATATTTTTTTTTAAAAACAACAAAGCAGCTACAATTTTCACTATGATAAAAAATAAGCACATGAATACGATATATTATTTTAAAACATGAACATGTTTGGATCCATTGTACAAAGACACAATATAAAACATGAGCTATCTAGTTAGAAACATGACACTTAATTGTGTAGAATTATTATTAAATGCACAATTCTAGTAACTGTCCATGGTTTCGTTAGAATTTTTTTTTTTTATATTTACATTTGTTTTCTAATAAGGACATTTCAAAGCAGTAAATAATTAATTTCCTTTATTGAAGCATAGTATTGTTTCAGTATTTTCAGTAAGAATATATGTAATTATAATAGTTCACAAATTAATATATAGCATACTTAAATGTCCATTATTATTATTTATCAACTCTTTTTTTCATTTGCCTCGGGTTTATTTGGTTTAATTTTTTGACAACAATTTTTTTAAAGTTTTTCATTCTCTTTGCTAATGCAGAAGAGCAATGAACATTTCCATCATAAAATGATATTTATTCTCTTTAATAAAATTTAATTTTCAGAAGACAGTATTAAATTTGCAGACTTTTTTTATAAAGCATTTGGACATTTCATTCTTTTTTTCTTTAACAGTTAACAATTAATAGGAAACATTTTTTCAAGTTAATGTTAGTTTTTTTGTAATAATTCTTAATTTATTCTTTTTTTAAACCTTGGTTTTAAATTTGTAGCCCCCAAAAATACTATTCATTATCATAAAATGATTTAGTATAATATTCAATATGGTTTTCTTAGTTAATGGAAACTTTTTTATCTGTTTTAAGTTTCGGGTTGAATAATATTTTTTTTTAATTGTCAAAAATTAATTAAGAAACAATGCATATTATCTTGGCACATAATGTTATTGGGATTAGAAAATTTTAGTTAAATAAAGCCTAAAAAACAGAGATACCTTAAATTGGCTTTCAGCAGTCCATTCTGGATTAACTACATTAAAGAAAAATAATTGACACTTGTCTTTTAAATAAAATAAAAAAAAAAAATAGAAAAAATTACACTATTTATATTTAATTAAAGCAGTGACTGTAATAATAAAATAAATCAGAACCCCTTTGACTTAGATTCTCCCCTTTTGTAAGGAACCCTATTGCACATGTAAACAAAGGTTGATACCATCAAATGAAATGACAGTTTTGAGAAAAGCTTTAATTTCTTACATAATCTCCTAAGTAATTATGTAACGTTTTTTAGATTATTTTAAAAATAGATATCACATGTTTATGTTTGATTTCAAGGTTAATAGCAGGTCAAGTAATTAACTATGAATAAGGTTTTTAATAATAATATAAATATAATAATTTATAATTTTTATATTTTAAATCAAATAATATTTTTTTATTTCATATTGATTTCCTTTATATCAGTAGTTTAAAATAATAAATTCAATCCTTTATTTGTCAAGTTTATTATACATTTTACTTTTAAAGTTTAATAAATAAATTAAATATTTTAATGAATAGAATCAAGATTTAAAGGTCAACACATATACACATGCATGCATGCTCACACTTTATCCAAAAACTCACTTTATTTAAGACAAGCTTATCTTAATAATATATCTAAACTGTGAATAACTAATACTATTGAATTATTTTTATAATTAACTGCAGTATATATTATAAATGCAATTAAATGAAATAATTTACCTAACTTATTATTAATTTAATAACGTAATAACTTTTAAAACACTAACAATTAAAATATTCGCTCAGCTAGCTTTCTTTACTACTTTCTTTTTTTTCTTTTAACTTTTATAAAATTTAATATTATGAACTTACATTTTAAAACAGGCAAAAACTCCCTATACATATTGCCACATACAGCAAGCTAGAGTAATCAATGGATTCCAGAAGGCTTGTGCTTAAAATCCCATATAGTGCCTACTCATCCAATATCCCCAGACTAGTTTCTGGCTTGTGGCCTTCATCAGTGAGGAGCTTTGGATCTGAGAGCACTGCACCTAGATATTAAGATCTAATGCAACCCTCTAGCAGCCACCTTTTATCTTCATTTAACTACAAAATTATGAGTCTTAAATTGAAAACACCTTAATAAGCTTGGATTGAAAATATTAAAGTATTTCAATTTCAATTCAAGCTCATTAAAGCGTTTTCAATTTAAGATTCATAGTTTTTGTAGTTAAATGGAGATAAAAGGTGGTTTCTAGAGAGTTGCATTAGATCCTAAGATATAGGTGCAGTACTCCTCAGTGATGAAGGCCACAAGCCAGAAACTAGTCTGGGGATATTGAATGAGTAGAAACTACATGGGGATTTTATGCACAAGCCTTCTGGCATCCATTGATTACTCTAGCTTTCTGTGTCTGGCAATATCTATAGTGAGTTTTGCCTGTTTTAATAACAGTTATAAGCAAGCATAAGAAGTGGTGATCATGTGATGTTATTAACTTACATTTTACTAAATATTCTTTAAATATGCTTATGTAAGTTATATAATTTATAAATACTTTTTATAAAATAATTATGTAAATATAAACATAGGAAATAATACTTATATAAAATCCACTAGCATAAAACTACAAAAATTTAAAAATATGTCTATAAAATTGAAGATTATTATCCTTTGCTCTAGCCAGATTACAGCCTGTACTACCTTCTTGAGTAGTAATAGATTAATATTAACATATTGCTACTCAATATTGCAGAATATGCCATAAGCTGGCTATAGCAAAGGTTATTAATCTTAAATTTTATATAGGCATTTTTAAATTTTTGTAGTTTTATTCTAGTGGATTATTTGAATTAAAAAATCATTAAAAGTGCATATTACCTTACTACCATCATACCAGACCCAGTTTGTTTCTGGAAGAAATTTACCTCCCATCCACATATCTTGCTTCAAGTAAACTATTAACCAAAGTAAATATAAGTAAATATATTTCACTTGATAAATAAATATTAAATTTAGTAAATAAAAAATATAATTATCAATTTAAGAAAATATTGGTTGTAACTAATTTTTTACAAATTAAATAAAAAAACGATAATAATGTAATAGTTATAACATAAAAAATTGGAAATATTTACTTTCAAATTATATACACTACAAGAACATACATTTACTTAGAAAACATAATATGACATATTAAGACGTTTTACTGTATAATAAAATCAAAGTTTGTAAATAAATAGTAAGCAATAAATATCCATGTATTATATATAAAAAAACATTTTTGAAATACTATCCTGGAGATATTTCAAACAATCCACTAGAAAAAAAAACAAACAAAAAAAAAAACTAAAACAAAGAGTTTGTTTAAATATCATTATTTTTTAAGATGTCATTCTCATAAGTAAAAAAAAAAAATGTTGTAATATACTCATCAAGTAAATAAGGAATGATATAATTAATAATTAATACTAAATGGGTTTCTGCCATGCCATAACATTCTACACATAATTGGTTCATCCATTATTTAAAACATATTTTCAATGATGAGTGTATGTCAATTTTATAGAGCATGTTTGAAAAATAATTTTCTTCCACAATATATATATATATATGTGTGTGTGTGTGCGTGTGTGTGTAATAATAGTATTATTCGATGTCTATTTTTAAAGCAATATACATAATTATATAACTGAATATTTGTAAATACATTAACTAAATGATTAAAATTTTTTATCCACTTGGGATCACTTTCAATTATCCCAGTAATCTTTATCAACTAAATCTTTGAAAGGCTAACTTCCCCACAATTTCATGATCTTAATGTTTGATGCTTGCCTGTTAATTAAATCATGTTTATATTTGTATATTAGCATAGTTTCCTTTATTTTTTTATTGTTATTTTTTTCAATTTGCAATATTTTTACATTATTAAAATTGAAGTCAAAACCATAAATACATGATTTATTATGGTCATAAAAATAGATGCTGAAACATTATTATCTACTATAATAATATTAAATCGTGCTTTCACACTTCCAACGTAAAGCTATAACAATAAATTGAAAATTAAATTAAATGGCTGAGCGCTTTCAAAAAGATGTAAATTTAAATATTACATGGAAAGATATGGGGCAAGAGGTAAAATATTTAGATATCAAGGTACACAGAGAAGGAAGTATGCTTAATTATAAAATGATTATGAAGCCACCAGAAGTTTGTGGATAGATTCACCCTGAGTCATACACACCTATGACTCACGAGTTTGCTGGATTGACGTCATTTCTTTTCAGAAATTACTATTTGTGCAAGTATGAGGCAGACAGAAGGTCTAACTTAATTAATTATACTAACAACTTAATCAAATCAGGATACAGGTGCAATATAGTATATAGTAAAATTAGATGTTTTGTAAATAATATTGGAAAACACAGAGTTGAAGACAACAGGCCTGGGATATTGTTGCCCTACGTGCACTCTTTACATAAAACATTTTATAAGACTTTGTAAGGAATTTTGTTTGAGTTTTCATACACCTAACTCAACTAATAGGCTTAATAACATCACTAAGGACACTATAGCTTCTGATCAGACCCCACAGGCTGTGTACAGAGTGGCCTGCCTTCATAATGGTTGTAAGGCATCATACTATGGTGAAACGAGAGCCACCATAGCTACTAGGATATCACAACACAGGGATAGATACAATAAGGCACATTTGGATCCAGAATGCACTTCAATTTTTGCTCAGCATCAAAAATTGTCAGGACATGTGTTCGAACCCACATCTGTGAAATTAGTTTGTACTGAGTGATATGATGTTAGGCAAAAAGTAAAAGAAGCATACTTTATAGCAGAGGACTCTTTGACCATTAATCGTAAGGATGCGTGTTTTGCGATATCTAAAATATGGTCTTAGTGACTCATTTGCATATAATTTGCTTATCAGATTTATTTATATAATGATTTCAAAGAAAAGATCTTAACTGGCTATGAATATGAGAAGTACATCTTATTGAAAGCGCTTAGCCATTTAATTAATTTTCAATTTGTTGTTATAGTTTTACATTGGAAGTGTCAAAGCACAATTTAATATTATTATATTGGACAAACATAAAGTATAAATATACAGATTATTACTTATTATCTACTATGCAATTTTATTCTAATTTCTGAACTCGTTTTAATAATAGCAAGTGTTTTTAGTTCTTTTTCCAATGTAAATCTAGATTCACCTATATATCCATTGCTGCACCTATATATCCATTTATAAATGACAAAATTTTATTTATAAATGAGGTTTTATTTTGGAGTTATTTATTAATTTATTTAATGTAGGAGGTGTGTAAAAGTCAATATCACATATACCTTTAAAAAATTTCCTTATAAAATTTACTTGATCATTTGAAATATGTGAGATTGATATCAATATTTTTTATTAGCAGAAGAATCAATATTATTATTAAAATATAGATACTCAATCTACTTGTTAGCTGGTGGGGCCAATCTGATTTAATTTCTTCTTTGGGTGAAAAGGTTGGGTATTTGTTATATTAAATAGTGATTTCTAGTTGTTTTGTAAGAGTAGTGTTTTAATAGAGTGGAGCAAAAGGCCATTAAGTCTTCTTGATGTTTGCAATGTTCAGAGACTGATAGTGGCATTTTTTGTCCCCAAAACAATTTAGTACAAAAGACATTTACTTTTCAAATGAATTTTTTGGATGGGCATATCCCAGCCAGGAAAAAGATATTTTTTAGGAACACCAGTGAGTTGAGTAGTGTGACTTTACCTTGTATTGAGATGTATATCCCAGTAAGAGAAGTGATTGTCTGTTGTATTGAGCTTAGTAGTGTTTCTTCAATTTGGACCTCATCAGTCTGATTTGTGAAAACCAAAACCTATAAATTTTTATGGATTTGCCATGAAGTGTGTTTTTATTCTTTTTTCATTTAGCAATTTCCATGTAGCTGATTTGGTCATGTTAAATTTCAGTTTGAAATTGTTGGTGTAATTGGATATTTTTTTCTAATTTGGATATATATTTTCTGGGATACATACAAGTACATCATCTATATAATTGATGTGTCTTATCTCTCATCCAATGGTCAGCCCACATACACCCAGAAGTGATTTTTCAATCTCTCTCAGCAGCATATTGATATATGCTATAAATAATAGTGCACTGAGTGGAGATTCCTGAGGGATTGAGATGAGAGGATTAAACTCAGGGGTGACTTTACCATTTATTGTGATGAATATGGATCTATTTGTTAGTAGGTTGGAAATTATTTTGAGGTAAACTTTCGACACCTCTTATTCTTGGAGGATGTCTATCAGGATGTTTGTTCTGATGGAGTCAAATGATGCCTCAATATTCAGTTGGATAGCAATTGGCTTAGACATTTTTTGGCACTAAATAGTCTAGAAGGAGTCTCATTTGACTGATGGCATTAATCGATGACACCTCTTTCCTAGCATATTGGTCTATAAAAATAAAGTTGAGGATTTTGTTTTGTATTTGATCTTTGATTAGCTGCTCAATTATTTTTATTAATAAAGGGATCATCCAAATGGGCCTTAGATTGTTTAAATCAGAGGCTTCACCTCTTTTTTATAAATGGGACAAGGGATATTGGGTTTAAATTCTTAATCTCTGTATATCCTCTGTAAGGTGGTCAATCATGGCCTTGATTATGGGTTCCAAAAATCTTTCCAAATGAAGAATGAATTTAGGTATTCCATGAGCCTCTGGGTGAATCCTTTCTGGTAGAGTCCTAATCTTAACTTGTATCTTCTCTAACATTATATTCTGAGAATTATCCGGGTCAAGGTATATAGCTTCAGTGATGTCCCCACCCATTTTTGATTGCCTTGCTCAAAAATGCTGCTGAACAATATTTATCATCTCTGAGCCTATGAGTGTTTTGTTTTATATTGTTAATAATTGTGGCTACAGCTTTTTTGTCCCTTGCCCCCAGAGCCCATTGGATGTAACTACTAGACCAACATCACTGGTGTGATAGAAATCTCCAAACCTGCTTGATGGATACATATTCAACCAGAAATATATGTCATTCTTTATATTGGACCTTGAGAAAGGACTTGTTTAGTAAATTCTGTATTTGAGATGGATGGTGTAGTTACTCTAATTTCATTGTCTATTGAATCCAAATCTGAAAGTAATCTCATCAGTCATTTTTTGAGGTAATTCCATTGATTATGTATTGGAGAATTTCACTGAAGGAGAACCAAGCCTCCTCCACTGACATTCTCAGGATGTCAATTTTATTGATTCAGATATAGGCTTCGGAGAAAATTTTTTTGGAGTTGTTTGCTTGAATAGCATTCTAATAGTCCTATTCATTCTATCAATGACTCCACACCTACTGGAAACTTCTAGACCTATATTTAAAGCAAGATGATCAAATACCAAGACAGGCCAGAGTTTTCCATCAATGTTAAAGTGCAAACTAAGTGAGTAGTAAACAAGGTCAATAAGAGAGGTGATCTTTTTGTGTAAAAGAAGAAGGCATTGTTGGGGAATAGACCTTATCCACGCATAATCACTCTGTTGAGACAGTGGACATAATCTTTATTAAATTTGTCATATATTATATTGATATCACCAATAATAGTTATTGGGGATTGATTGGATGTGATAACTGAGTCTATGGTATTGATCCTATTTCTAATTAAGCTTTGATAAATTTTCAACAATAGGTAGATTAGATCGATTTGGAATTGATTATAGGTTAAATGCACAATTAAACAGTTTGAATCAAGATATAACATTTTAAAGCTTGAATGAGGGTCTAATATGGGATTGATTAGAATCACCACTCCCCTTGCCGGAGTCATTGAGGTTGATCAATTGAAATAACTGACATTTTGAAAGGTGAGATGAATTTTATGATTTGAATTGTTATGAATTTTAGTTTTGTTCATGCATATAATATTGGGTTTATGTTTAATTAACTAATCTTTTATTTCATGAACTCTATTGAGTGTGTTAAGATTGCGAAAAATCATCCCAAATATTTTCATTTAATGTGTGTTTCATGATATACATTTATATTGACACAATAATCACTCATTAGCCATTTCCTATTCCATTGTTGTGATTATATATTCTCTCTCTGTTCAATTTAAATGAATATTCTGTATATTGTTTATTTTCTCTGTTGATAAGACATCTGGCTGGGATTTGTATTATTCATTATAGAGATTGGCTCTTCAATATAAGCTGATCATCTTGTTTCCGATGATATTGAGTTTTTTTTTCTTTTCATCAGTCATTGTATGACAGCTGCTGGTCTCTGGAGTTGGTGAATCTTTTTTCTTCATTTCTGTTTTTTATCACTACTTTGACTCAAGTTGGGTGTAGAACTTGAGTTCAAGATCTTCTCCATTCACTTTCTTGTTTTCCTCTTCTTCTTCTTTATTTTTTTTATGGGGTCATTTTTTAATCACTTGGGTTTGAAGTTTTTTTTCCTCTTCACAATCTAAAGAAGACGATGTAAAATCAACTTCTAAATCGCTTTCTGTCATATAGTTGTCAAAGATGTAATTAGTTAATGTTTTATCTGAATTAGGTTCACTATCATTTTGATTTCTCTCCTGGTATGTCACTGATTGTCTATGGATCCAGGATAGTGATTATAATGTTACATATTTTACTGGATTGGTTTGTTGGTTCCTCGTATGGTGGGCCTCTTAAGTCAGAGATTGATGCTTCATTTGCCTCATTGAGTAGGCATTTTATTGCCAGAGGTTGTAGTGTAATATTTGTAGAATTAGTATTAGTGCTCGTGTTATTCTGCTATTGATTTTTGTTTTCCAGATGGATGAGATTCCATGTTTATTATCCCTTTATCTTGGGGGGGGGGGCATCTGTGTACTCTATTTCTTTTTGTGCCACAGTTTTTACATATTCTGGCCTCACAATCTCTAATGAGGTGAGTTCTTGCTAAACAATTTTGTCAAGGAGAAAATGCTATTTTTCTTTAAACTAAATAATTATTAATAACAACATAGTCAAATAAACAAACATGATTCTTCTATTTGATGAATCTAAAACATGTTTACTTGTATCCATAACAAGTTTGTTAAAAGAATTTTGTACTTCTGTAATATGATTGATATCAATTCCCAAATTTGTACCTTTTTTAAGGGCTGTGGAAGTTAATAATTGCTTTTACTATAGAATGAACAACAATTGTCTTGATAATATTAGTGGAATAATATATATATATATAATAACATTAATGCTACCATTATTTTAACCTTCAACTGCATTGATCTCTAATCTGTTTAACAAAGTGTGCAGGTAAGGGTTTACCATAATTTGAACTTAATTTGGATTTTGACCCCTAAACAATATGGAGCCTATTTCATGTTATTGCATTGGTGATATAAGTACACTTTCTTTTATAGTGTTTGTAGTAGTCACTTCATGTGTTGCACATAAATTCAATATTAATAAACAATTTGAATTTACAGTCAGCACTATTATGTTCAATAAATTTTACCTGACACCAGTTAACTTTATCTAAACGATCTTTAAATGGTATTGCTGTAATAATGCTATCAAATAAAAATTCAAGATTTTCTTCTCCGGTTTCCTTAAATTTAATGTTAGAGCTTCAATACTAATAAAACGAGATGTAGTACTATTGTATAAGGAAAATCATTCTAATAATTATCTTTTATTAATACAAATAGAAATCATCATAATAGTTAATTCTAAACTAGACTTTACATTAAATCCAACAGCATACATTCATTTTCATTGATTGTCTTGCCTTTGGACATACTTGTATCATTTCATCTGCTCAAACAAGCATTTTTCCTTAGGGGCCATATTTTTCATTAAAATCAACTATAAAAATCCTCAATTATGATAGCTAATTATCACCAGCACAGCCCCACATCGGTTTTGTAAGAGTTTATATCAAATAAATTTCCCATAGTCAATATATCTATATATTTATAATATTTATATTTAGTACGACCATCTATTGATTTACTATATTATTATTATTATTATTATTATTATTATTATTATTATTATTATTATTATTATTATTATTATTATTATTATTATTATTGTTGTTGTTGTTGTTGTTGTTGTTATTATTATTATTATTATTATTATTATTATTATTATTATTATTATTATTATTATTATTATTATTATTATTATTATTATTATTATTATTATTATTATTATTATTATTATTATTATTATTATTATTATTATTATTTTGCAAATTTTTTTGGGCTTCAACAATATAACCCTGTTGTTAATAGTTTTCAGCGTACTTTAGATTGTGTTCTTTGTAATGTACCAATAGTTAGTAATTTTCACTTTGTCTCTGTTTCTTTTCCAATTGATGTTCATCATCCACCTATTGAATTTTATATTAAGATGTGTTATTCTAAAATTACTTGTTTTAATGTTGTGAAAAGGGATTATGGGAGGGGTAATTATGTTGATCTTTGTAGAAAATTTTCTGAAGTTGATTGGAATAATATGTACTCAATTAATGATGTGAATTTTTGCTTGGATTATTTTTTGAAATTTTTTAATGGTTTTATTGATGTATATATTCCTAATAAATTATCGTTTAACAAAGGTTATCCTCTGTGGTTTTCATATACTCTTATTAAGATTATTAAAAGGAAATCTTACCATCATAGACTCTATTTTAAGACACAGAATATAATTTATTATAATAATTTTATCAATTTTAGAAGATTGGCTAAATATATCTATAAACGAGATTTACAAGAGTATATAAAACAAATTGAAATTAATATTTCTTCTAATCCTAGAGAATTCTGGAATTTTGTTAATAATTCAGGCTTGGGTAAGAAAAAGGTTCAAATGACTCACGGTTCTGCATTAAATGCAGATGATTTTTCTAAACATTTTGCAGAGTTATACTTTTCACAACATGGAATTGATTCTAAAATTACATTTCCTGGCAATTTGTCTAGTGCTAAATGTACAATTGATCATATCTCTAGGGAAGATGTTATTGTAGCTATTAGGAGGCTTAAGACTCACTCTAGTTTAGGATGTGATAATATTCCCTTCTTTTATTTATAAGGGGCTAGCCGAATTTATTGCAGTACCTCTTGCCTTAGTTTTTAATCTGTCTCTTAATTCCAGTACTTTTCCTAGTGTTTTGAAATGTGCTAAAATGGTTCCAATCTTCAAAAATGGTGATCGAGATTGTGTTTCTAATTATAGACCAATTTCTGTTTTGCATACCATTGCAAGAATTTTTGAGAGATGTATTTATAATAAAATTATTTCAGATGTGGGTAAGATAATTTCTTCTTCTCAACATGGTTTTAGTCCTAATAGATCAATTGATAGTAATCTACTGACAATTTATGATCATATAGCTCATGCTATTGAAGATCGTCAAAGACTAGATGTTATTTATTTTGATTTGTCAAAAGCCTTTGATAAAGTTGATCACAGTGTTTTACTTCATAAATTACATAAAATAGGTTTCTCTAATAAACTTGTATATTGGTTTCAATCATTTCTATGTAGTCGTACAGCATATATTAAATTCAATAATAAAGTTTCATTTAATTTTGAATGCAATTTAGGTGTTCCACAGGGTAGTATTTTAGCACCCATGCTGTTTAATGTTTACATTAATGATCTTAATGATTGCTTGAGATATTCTTTTCTGTTAAGCTATGCTGATGACTGTAAGATTTTTAGAAGAATTGTATCAGTGAACGATTGTGTTCTCCTTCAGAAGGATATTGATAACTTTAGTGCTTGGTGTCAGTCAAATAATATGACAGTTAATTTTGATAAATGTTCCTTTATGTCTTATTCAGATCGTGAAGAGCACACGTTTTATTATTATATCAATTCTCATAAGATTATTTCAGACGTGTGCTCTTCCGATCTTGGAATTATGTTTTCTTGTAATGGATCTTTTATTCCTCATTTTGAAATGATTGTTGGTAAAGCTTTTAAGGTTATGGGTGCCATTCTTAGACATGGTTATCAGTTCAGTAATGATACTAAACGGAAATTGTTTTTTTCATTGGTTCTTCCTATTATTGAATATGGTTCAATAATATGGATCCCTAGTTCTTTGCAAGGATGTAACTTGTTGCAGTCTATTTCAAAGAAGTTTTTCAAATATGTTTCTTGGGAGGGTAAATGATTAATCTTTCATCTAGATGAAAGTATAAGGATTTGAAATATTTTTATAAAATTGTTAATAAACAGGTTATTTTATCAGATATAATTTCAACTATCTCAATTAGGTCTTTGAGTTATGATACTAGGTCTACTTGTGTATATCAGATTCAAACATGCCGTTCTAATATTCTTAAATTTTCTCCTTTATTTAGGTTACCCTCTTTATATAATCAAATTGGGAGTAACCTTAATCTGTGTGACATTGATTATAAGAAATTTTGTAAACTTGTTAAACTGAAATGTGAAGTTTGATTTTGTCTTTTAAATTTTACTTTATTATGTATACATTTATATTTTCATTTTATGTTATATGTTTTATTTTCACTTTTATTATGTATGCAAGCTGTAATTGGCTTTATGCTGTTGTTTAGCACTTAAATAAATGAATTGAATTGAATTGAATTGAATTGATTATTATTATTATTATTATTATTATTATTATTATTATTATTATTATTATTATTATTATTATTATTATTATTATTATTATTATTATTATTATTATTATTATTATTATTATTATTATTATTATTATTATTATTATTATTATTATTATTATTATTATTATTATTATTATTATTATTATTATTATTATTATTATTATTATTATTATTATTATTATTATTATTATTATTATTATTATTATTATTATTATTATTATTATTATTATTATTATTATTATTATTAGATTTCAACAATATATCTTATTGGACAATAAGTAGATTACATATGGTGCCACCAGAAAAGGTACACTGATAAAATAGATTTACAGATTGTACACGAGTTCATTTGTATATTTAAAATCAAATGCATAGTCTTTGTTTATAATGTTTGCACTCTGAAGCTTTGTTATAGCCTTGATCTTTGCTTAATCAGGACCAAGTGGCTGCATATATATCTAGGGTTGTGATCAATTTGTCCCTATTTTGCATCTGCATTAGCTTGTTTTGAAATGTTGAAGGGTGGTGTCACCTAGTGTTTTTCCCAATTAGAAATTTGCACCTGATGCATCACAGAGTATACAGTAAAAATGCTGCTGCTCTGATGATGGGTTCTGTTTTGCCCTTGTAAGCCTCCATTAATTGTTTTATCCTGGTATTGTTTTCCTGTATATATTATGTATTATGTTTTTTATTTGATTTTGTCTTCTACAGTGGTGCATTATTTGCTTCCATGTTTTTTTCTGTTTCATGACATAATCCACAGAAAGGATCACTAGCTATGTACATCCTTCAGTGGAATAAAAAAATGGTAGTTGGTAATGCATCCAGGTTCATTTTCAGGACAAAATCAAAAAATGTTGGTTCCAATTTCCATTTTTTATATTATTTTATCATTTTTTATTGGTTATTCCTATTATTGGTGTTGTGTTATTTTCTCCATTGTTTTTTGTGCGAATGAGATTGTATATTTCCCAGTATTTGTATTTCTGTATGTATTGATCTGGGATTTTAGTTTCTATTTTACATTGGTATATCATCATCATCATCATTATTATTATTATTATTATTATTATTATTATTATTATTATTATTATTAGTATCATCATCATCATCATCATCATGATCATCTTGATTGATTTATCAATATCATTTATAAAAAAGGGAATATATATATATATTTAATTTATTTTATTGGATATGGGTGTTGTTGTTTTTTTTTTTGTTTTTTTTATGCCAACATTAGAGGAATGAGAACTAAATTGATCAAATAAAAAGTTTTTTGTTTTTTTTTGTTCAGAAGATTATGATTTTATATTTCTCACAGAAACTTGGCTTAATGACCAAATTTATGATGATACATTTTTATATAATAGATATAAACTTTTTCGTGCAGATAGATGTCATGAAGTAATTAAAAGATGGGCGGGGACACTCTTATTGCCATTAATAAAGAAATTGTTTATAAATCTGTTCTTTTGAATTTTAGATATTGTGAATCAACAATGGTGTGAAGTTTCCCTTGATCATCATAAAAAAATATTATTAGGGAACGTTTATATAAGGTCAGCCTTGTCTTTCTCTGACTTGGATGCTTTACTTTGTACTTTTGAAGAATTTTTGAGTGATTATAAAAGGAATATTATCATTACTTGAGTTTTTAACATTCCTGAGTTATTTTATAACGCTTCTTTTGATATTTCTTCATTATCACACAAAGCATATAGGTTGTGGCAATTCTTTAATTCTTTGAATTTAAAACAGCATAATTCCCAATTAAATTCTTATAATCGAATATTTGATTATGCTCTATGTAACTTATCTGAGATTAAATGCTTTTGTGTTTCATCTCTTAATTTTCCTATTGATTTACATCACCCACCCATTGAATTTTTTGTTAAAATAAATTCTTTTAAGTGGCATGTTCTTTTAAATATTAAAAGATGTTATAAAAAGGGGGATTATATGGATCTGTGTAAGAGAATTTTTAATTTTGATTGGAGCGCATTATATTCCTCAACAGATGCTAATTATAATATGGACTTTTTTAATCAAGTATTGAATGACCTGATTGATTTTTATATATCAAAAAACGTGACTCTTACAATTATTATTTCCCTTTTTGATTCTCAGATAAACTTAAAAAAATTATTAGAAGGAAATTGTATCATTATAGGTAGTACATTGAAACACAAAATATACTTTTTGACAATAATTTTGTTAATAATAGAAGATTAATTGAAGCTATTCAGAAAATTGATTATCAAAACTATATTAAAAATATGGAGCTCAATTTGTCAGATAATCCTAAAGAATTTTGGTCTTTTATTAAAACTTCTAGCGTTACCAAAAAAGTCTCAAATGGATTAAAATTCATCTTTAAGTGCTGATAACTTTTCACTTCATTTTTCTGAATTAATTGGAAATGCTCAACTGTCTGTGTTTAATTTGACTAGGGAATGTTTTAATGATAGCATTTCTATCGATTGTTTCAACAATAGTGATATTATATCAGCTGTCAAAGAACTCAAAACACATTCAAGTATAGGTTATGACAATATACCTTCTTTCATTTATAAAGGTTGTGTAGAATTTATTGCTGCTCCTTTATGTTATATTCTTAATTGTTCCATTAAAAATTGTATTTTTCCTAACTCTCTGAAACTTGCCAAAGATATACCTATTTTTAAAAATGTTTCAAAAGATAATGTTAAAATTATAGACAAATTTTTGTGCTTCATACAGCTGCATGCATATTTGAAAGATGTGTTTATAAGAAAATTGTTAATGACATAAATAAAATTTTAGTTCCTGTGCAACATAGTTTTTTACCTGGAAGATCAATTAAAACTAAACTTTTAACAATAACTGATCACATTTCTAATGCCTTTGAGAATCAATGTCGTTTAGATGTTGTTTATTTTGATTTATGCAAGGCATTTGATAAAGTGGATCATTCCAGGTTGCTTTTCAAAATGTATAAATTAGGTTTTCCTTTAATTTGGTTGCATGGTTTGAATGTTTTATTAAAAAGAGAACAGCTTATGTAAAGTTTAAAAATAATTCTTCTAATCCATATTATTGTAATATAGAAGTAAATCAGGACCGTATTTTTGCACCATTATTGTTCAACATTTATATTGATGATTTGGGAGAGAGTTTGGAACTTTCACATATTTTAGGTTATGCAGATGATTGTAATTTTTTAGAAATATCAACTCAATTAATGATTGCATATTATTACAAAAAGATATTAATAATTTTGTGAAATGGTGTAGAGATAATAAAATGGATATTAATATGGATAAATGTTCAACAGTTTCTTATTCCAAAAAATCTGAAATGATAAAATTGTCCTTATATTGAAGATTATAATATAAAATTTGTTGATATTCAGAAAGACCTTGGAATTATTTTTGCAAGAAATGGATCATTTCATCATCATACTGAAAATGTAGTAAATAAGGCTTTTAAAATTATGGCTGCAATTTTAAGGCAGGTAGACAATTTAGTTGTTTTACAAAACAAATTATTTCTCTCTTTGGTTTTGTCTATTTTAGAATATGGATGTGTTGTTTGGAATCCCAGTTCCAAATGAGATATTATTAAAATTCAAATGGTTTATGACAAATTTTCTAAGTACATAAAGTTAAAAGACCATTATCTATTCCTATTCATAAAAAAAGAGATAAACAAGACAAAACTCTCTTCATACAGTAGTGCAACCCTGTGCCAACCAGAGTAATCAATGGATGCCAGAAGGCTTGTGCATAAAATCCCTATATAATGCCTACTCATACAGTATCTCCAGACTAGTTTCTGTCTTGTGGGCTTTGTCAGTGAGGAGCTTTGGATCTGAGAGCACTGGACCTAGACATTAGGATCTAATGCAACCCTCCAGCAACCATATTTTATTTCTATTTAACTATAAAACTATGATGATGAAATTGGAAATACAAAATATTTTCAATCTAAGTTCAATAGCTTGTATAGTCATATAGGTCTGAACTCAGTTTAGCACCCATACATTTTGGTGTTTTTGGCTCTTCAACAACCATAGCCACAACTATCCTATTAGGCAGGATTGGTGTTAAACCATTAAGCATCACATGATCATCATCTCATACTAGCACATAATTGTTTATAAGCAAGGCAAAACTTCTCCATACAGTAGTACCATCCTGTATCAACCAGAGTAAACAATGGATACCAGACGGCTTGTGCATAAAATCCCTATCCAATGCCTACTCATTCAATATCCCCAGACTAGTTTCTGGCTTGTGGCCTTCATCAGTGAGGAGCTTTGGATATGAGAGCAGTGCACCTAGATCTTAGGATCTAATGCAACTCTACAGCAACTACCATTTATCTCTACTTAACTATAAAACTATGAGAATGAAATTGGAGAGAGTTTTGCCTTGTTTATAGACAATTATGTGCTAATATGAGATGGTAATCATGTGATGCTTAATTGTTTAACACCAATCCTGCCTAATAGGCTAGTGGTGGTTATGATTGTTGAAGAACCAAAGACACCAAAATGTATGGGTGCTGAACTGAGTACATACCTATATGACTATATAAGTTATTGAGCTTAGATTGAACATATTTTTTTAAATATTTGTACACTATTTTTGAAAATACTTTGGTAAATATTTGTAAATATGGTAAATTAAAACTAACACTTATCAGATGGTCTTTAAATGGTTAATTTCTGAGAGAAGGATTTAAAGTTAGAGAAAAACCAGACATGAGAAAAGGAAAGAAACTGAAAGACCCCCCCCCCTTTGCTTATAAAAGAACCAAGGAAAGTGAGGGGGACTTTCTAAATAAAACTAACTTGCTAATTCCATCCCTGAAGGTTTACTCTGATTTTTTTCTTTCTCTTAAATCAACTTAACTTGTTAAGAAGTGTAAAATGTTACTTAAATATGAAGCTCTAGTTAAATTGTTAAGGGTGTGCATTGTTTTTTCTCCAAAAATATATCCATAATACTACCAGTTTTTATCTTTATAACCATTTTCAAGAGAAGTTTATGACAAGCTTTTAAAAGACAATGTTTTCTTATAAAAAAAACTCACTGCAACTTCTTGAAAAAATATACTTTTTTAAATATTAAAAATATAAGTTTTTTCCATATAACTTTTTGATCTCGAAATAAAGTTATCTATCCTTAAAATATAATGCATAAATATGTTAAACTTTCGAAGAATATTTCTGTTCTACTTTCTTGCCAATGTCCAAAATATTAACAATAAATAATGATATAACTTTTCCCCCAATATATTTAAAATTGTACCTTCCTTTAGTATATCTACTTTCATAATTAATTATTTTGAATACATACTTGTTTTTGGTATTACATCCATAGTTTCTGTGATGATGGCTTAAGCTTCTGTAAAACAGTCGATAAAGAAGTTATTAATTTAACAATGCATAACAACTTTATCTTAGTAAACTTATAATCCTTCAAATCATTTCTTTTAAAACAATAATTTTAAGTAGTAAACTAAGCAATATTCTGATGCTATTATATGATAATAACATTAATAATAATTAAACAAGTTATTAACAGATTTAGTAAGTTATTAAGCACTTAACTAAGTTATTAAGCACCCTACTAAATGAGAGCATCTACTTTTATAGATTGGCTATTAAATCTTCAATTTGTGATCTAACTTTCATATTAGTCAAGTTTATGTGATTAAAATGTAAAAATAAAATTTATGACTCATATTATTACATTATTTAATTCTAAATCAATTTTACAATTTCATTTAAACAAACTAAACATTTTAAAATAACCTTTTAAAAATAATATTTTATTAATTTATCCAATATTTAATTTTAATTTATCTATTTTTAAAATTTAACTTTACTAATTACATATGTTTTACAACTACCCAATAAATACATTTCCTAACATCTACTTTTATTTTATAATAAACAAATATTTTTAATTTTTAAAACAATTTTGAAAATAATTTCGAAACTTATTTAGAAAGCTTGTAAGCACACAAGTACATATATGCACTGGTCACCTGATTTTTAAACCAGACAGTGTGTAGCAATTTTTTATAATTATTTCTGAAAACTGAAATATCTATTTCATTACAAAAAATATTATATTAAAAAAAATGATAAAATATAATAATACAATTTGGAATAGATAAATTTAAAAATTATTTAAACTATAATAAATTAAATCCATTGGCCCACCATAAAATATTATATTTTTAATAAATAATTTATAACATAAATATTAAATCTAATTTTTATTTAAAATATATTAGTTTATTCCAAGAGATTGTAAAAGACCCAGAAAGAGACCACATGTGAGAGGGATGGATGAAATAAGAAAATGTGCAGGGGTGTTGTGGAAAAGAGAAGCTAAAGATCGGAGAAGATGGATTAAACTTGGAGAGACCTTCATCCTGCAGTGGATTGATAATGGTTGATGATGATGATTTAATTTTAAACCATTATTTTAGAATTAACTCTTAGTACTTGTTTAATAGGACTTTTAGTATAGAATTTTGCTATGGTCAGTTTTCCCAACCATACAAAAATCATAATATTTAGCTTTACTTTGTAATTTTAACATATTAGCATAGTTTTTTTATATATATTTACTACCCCCACTTTACTTTAAAAAAGTTTTTAAAATATTACCAACATTATATAGCAGTTACATTATTTAAAATGTACCCTTAATTTAAATTTTTTCAACAATTGACTTAATAAACCTGTTTGGACCTAATCAAAAGGATACTATATATATTGAAAAAATAACAATAAAAGAAAAATATCTATGCTTATATACAAATACAAACATGACTTAATTACTAGGCAGGCAACAAATGTTAAGATCAGGGAATTTTGAGAAGGTTAGCCTTTCAAAGTGTTACTTGACAAAGATTACTATGACAATCAAAAGGGAATCCTAAGTGGATAAAGTTTTTAATTATACATTTACTGTATTATATATATATATATATATATATATATATATATATATATATATATATATATATATATATATATATATATATATATATATATATATATATATATATATATAATAATAAATTTAATGATAATAAATTATTAAAAACAGTCTTTGAATCTGCAGAAGTACTTTCTGCTAATAAATTAAACCTGCCTCAGCTGTCATTAAATAAAAAAAAGGAAGCAAACGTCATCAATTGAAATCCCACGAATCCCATATTTTAATGTTAGCAGCTTGTGTATTTATTAAATGCATTTTATTCCTATTTATAAAAAAATGCTTCCTTATTTTCTCTTTTATTATGGTTTCTTTCTTCATGAAGAATTTTTGCACTTTCAAAATCAAGTTTAATTTTATATGTACATGTTTATTCATGATAAAAGAAGTTATTAAATCACTATTATTCTTATTTTTTACATGCTTATATAACTATTCATCCTCCTTTAATCTCTTCTCCATACTGCACTTTGCTTCACCTATATATGATAACATAATCACAAAAAACCTTGATATTATCTTACTGCTTGTCAGTTGTGACATCCTTAGAATTATTGACTACTTTATTAACATTGTTTGGAACATAGAATGAAATATTAAACACTTTCTTATATATATTCTTAAAATTTCACTTGTGGATTTGAAATAAATGGAATAGATATCGATGGTTTATTATCAATCTTCATTTCTTTAAACCATTGTAACTTTTTAAATTTACATAAAGTATTTTTTACTTGTTCCATTTTATAACAGCATAAGCAATTCCTTGGTAGTATCTCATTATTTTTCAGTTTATCACTTTGGTAACATCATAATTTTTTCATTATGACACAAAAAAGAACTAAAATGTGCCATCTGATGCATAATTGGCACTTTAGATTTACAATTTATACAACCCTTTTTTGCAATAGCTTGATTATTAATTTATAATTAAATATAAAGTACCAATTAAGCATAATTGGCAAGTTGTAGATCTTTTTTGTTTCATAACGAAAGCTTATGTTACCAAAATGATAAACTGAAAAATATTCAAATATTTGTCATAGAATTGCTTGATGTTGGTTTTAAAATGGAACAAATAAACAATGTTTTATGTATACTTAAAAAGATTTATAATGGTTTAAAGGAAATGAATATTGATAGTAAACAATGGATATTTATTCCATTTATTTCAAATTCACAAGTCGAATATATATATATATATATATATATATATATTCGACTTGTGAATGTTCTTATATATATATATATATATATATATATATATATATATAAGAACATGTTTAATGTTTTATTCTATGTTCCAAACAATGTTAATAAATTAGTGAATAATTCTAAAGATGCCATATCTGTCAAGCAGAAAAGTAATATTGTAACAGTCAGATTCGTATGCTTCATTAACATAGTGCAGAATTCGACCACCACACTAAAAAGCAGCACAATAGGTAGCTAACAAGTTTTTCTTGGTATAATTGCTGAGAGATTCTTGACTTCGTTTAAGGTGTAGCTACAGTACATCATATCACATCACCAGTAGTGCTGAGTTAGAACATGGATTATCTATTCCACAATACACTCTATGAAACAATGCATCTGATGCTACATTAGTAAACATTTCTTTAGGCACGAGGATCAGGGAGATGCATGAAAGTCATAGACTTTATTTTCGAGTTAGTTATATATAATATTGATATTAGACATTTACATTTTAAATAATTGAGAAAATAGTATATTGAATGGGTGTTGAATAAATAAATATATGATGGCAGACGTATGGTTTGAAATTATTTAGTTAGAATATTTTTTACTAAATCATTTAATTAAAAACATTGGACTATATTAAAATCTCAGTAGCGGTATTATTATTATGATACTGTGTTATTTTCTAAGACATACAATTATTTGGTTGATGTAATCTAGCTACCTGAAGTCTTGAGCAAGTATTTCAAGAACATGCCCTTGGGGATTTCATATATTTGTATGCTAGAGTCTAAATTAGGATTGATAATAGCAGCTGCAGACATATTTTATTTAATTAAATAAGATATTTCTAAAAGATTATGGCATATATTTTTTGAGAGTGCATTTACATCATTAATGCAGGGATGGAGTCATACATTGAATAATAAGATTAATAATAAGAAACTTGTGGTACATTTAGAATTGTGATGCAAGTGTGACAGTACATTAAAACTGGGAAGCCAATGGATGAGTTTAAAACAATGGGCTGGCATTTGGTGTAGGCCCAAAAGTAAAGATGTCACATAAGCATAATCAGGTGCAAAGAGTTTGTGCCACACTTACTTTCTGACTGTGTGATGTGTGTCAAGCCCTATGGGAACATTCATTATGTCCACTTGTGTAGGATGACTGGGATTCAGTAAATCCTGTAAGATTTGGAATATTCAAGGCTCACAATAAGTTATCACATCTCTAAACTGTAACACATGTATATTTCACATAATATATTGTTAAGATTTAATATAAATTTATGACTCAGTCCTACATTACCAACATTTAATAAATAATGAAATTGGCTCTCAAAGAAATGTGCTTAATGGATTTATTATTTAAAACTAAACACAAGTGTAAAAAACAATAGGTAAGTTGGGTGGGTATTAAGAACTAATATGTCCACCACTCGCTACATAGCAGACCCTTGCATTTACAACAAATGAAGCAACGAATGTGTGTTGATTTATATGAAACTAACAAAATAATTTAATAGAAGTACATATTAATTATAAGATTTGCAAGACATGCATCCAATGTATCTGGCAATCATATATGTGTATTTCTAGAATTATAGAGATTTACGAGCTGACCAGCCAACACAAATATATATTAGTAGGTTGCTAAGCAAGATGGCAACTGTTTTGATTAGGATTGATATTTAAAATTTAGCGATGTCCGGTCGGAAATCTTAGAGGCATGCTATCGTTAGATAATTGAAAAAATGTAAAGTTAGAAATACGTACCCAAGAAAAGAAAGTGTTAGGTAAGCTAGATTATTAAAAGATATTTACATAATAGATTAATAATGAAATTAATAATTATACAATTCATATACAGAGAGTAAGCTATATCTTGAATAATACTAGAGTACTCTAGATGACCTTGGGTACAGGTACCTGTTTTATAAGAAGCTTTCAGATTTCATGGTCAGTAGCAGATTGTTCATGAGTTCAAACAGGAGCAGTTCTTTCCAGCACTCAGGTTATTGATTCATTTCAATAGCAGCAGCAGCTTTCCAATTGTTTGGGCAGCAGATCCTCTTGGTTTAATTGGAGAAGAGCACATATGGAGGTTCAGACATAGGATCAACCATCTGCAGGGGGGGAATAGTCTGGGCACTTCCTACTTGATCATCTTGTAGTGGACATATTAATTTTTTTTAAGATTTGAATTCTCTCAACCAAGCAAGAGCACAGTCAAAATCTAACTAAAAAGTTCTTAGAAAATCCAAGATGTACTCTCTTCTTTATCTTATCTTGTTACATTTTATACTATTTTATTTTGAGCTTCAATCATTTGCCCCGAGGAAAATCACTGCATTTTTATAAGTTTAATTAACCCTTAAACCGCTAATTAAATCATTGGTTGTATGAGATAAAAATCAAATCTTTTAATTGGCCAACTCACAAACTGAAGACAAAGCCTTTTGTTAAAACATATTTTCTTTAAATTTTAAATTCAACTTCAAAAATTTTTTTAAAATATTATTTATTTTTTTTTTGTGAAGGAAAAAAAAGTAATTTTTTAAAAATTAATTTTTAATTATTTTTTTTTATATTTTTTAAAATTGAAAATATAAAGTTATAATGTAAAATAAAATATTGAAATATAAATTTATATTTAATAAATTTTTATTTTATATATTTTTTTTTATATTTTTTTTAATTTTTAAATTTTTTTGAAATAATTTTTTTTTTATTAATTTTTTTTTTAAAATTATTTTTTTTTTTTTTAAAAATTTTTTAAATAAATATTTAAAAAAAATTCTGAAAATAATATTTCAATTTTTTTTTTTTTCTTTTTTTTTTTTTTTTTTTTTTTCTTTCTTTTTTTTTTTCATTTGAGTGTTTTTTGATGGGATTATAAATAAAAAGTAATAATTTATTTTATTTTATTTAGTTTTTTTTTTTTTTTTTTTTTTTTTTTAATTTTAAAAAATTTAAAAAAGAAACTATTTTGAAAAAATTTTAAAAAATTTTTAAAAAATAAATTTAAAATAATTAAATTATTAAAAAAAATTATGGTATAGGGTGGAGGGGGGTTGGGGGGGTGTTTGAGGGTGGGAGGGAGGGGGGGTTAATACAGAAAGCTGCATTCCTATTGTTTAAGTTTATTTTATTTTTTTAACATTTTCGCAATTAAAGCTTTTAGGGAATTTTATAATTAATTAATCTGTTATCTCTCACCAACCATGACTTGCAAAATTTCAAGTACAAAAGGGAATATATAATTATTTTTACTTTTCTTTTGAATTACAATCTAATTTCCAAAATTATTTAAAATACGATTTTAAGAAAAGCAATAAACTAACGAACATTTATAATTTAAAATACATAGTTAAAGTTATATAAAATTATATAACTAAAAGAGAAATTTAAATTATATCAATTATTTTAATTTATTGCTTTAAATTTGTTATTGAAATGTGTGTGTGTTTATAATGAAATTTACAGATATTTATACATTTTTAATATTGCTACACACATAATTCGATACCAAAAAGTTTAAATTTGGGTAGGATAAGGTGGTGAGTAAAAGACAATAGAAAAAGGTGAAACTTAAGATTTGAATTCGAATCTTACTGTTTCAATATCATACAGAAAAAATTTTGGGGCCGCATAATAGCTTATATAGGTGAATCAAAGTGCAGTATTGAGAAAAGATTAAAGGATCATGAATGGCTATATATAAGCATGTAAAAAGAAAGAATAATGGTGATTTAATTACTGCTTCAGGTTTTTTTTTTGATCATGAAAAAATATGTAAATATAAATTTAAATTTAACTTTGAAATTGTGAAAATTCTTCATGAAGAGAGAAACCATAATAATAAAAAATTAGAGAGGCAATTTATATAAATATGAATAAAATGCATTTAATAAATAAACAAGCTGCTAATATTAAAACATGATATTCATGGGATTTGAATTGATGATGTTTGCTTCCACTTTGTTTGTTTTTTAATTTAATGACAGTTGATGCAGGTTTAAGAAATTAACTGAAAGTACTTCTGCAGATTTAAAGACTGTTTATAATAGTTTATTACCGCTAAATTTATTATATTTTTTATGATTACAATTTTGATTTAATTAACATATTTAATAGTATATATTGAAGCAGTTAGATCTGAGTTCGATCCTAGCTTCATGACCTCTAGCCATAAGCCCACTTCAAACTCTAGTACTAACCTTAAATTTCTGATGCAATGGGGCTTTATACGTTCAATCCATGCTAATTTACATAAAGAATAACTTATTTCATAAATGCGTATTAAAATTAATTAGTTTCAGTTCTTTTGGTGGGTTTTTCGACTGGTACATGGTTATGTTTTTGGCTGCCCAACTGTTGTGTCTTCGATTTAATAAACCCCACACCCTGTAGACAGTAATTATGATCTTAGTTACTCAGTCATTTGAGATCTCGATAAATTAAATGTTTCTGTAGAGAGTGATGTTTTAAAGAGTGTTATATATATTTAAGAAAAAAAGTTATGCAATTTATAACGCATAAACTTGAAATGATTTAATAAATTAAAATGTCATTTTGTAATTTTCTTTCTTACAATTAAATGCTTTCAAGATTATTTTTTTAAATGTTCATCAGTAAAAGATTCGTCAGGTAGAATAATTATTTAAATATATGTATAATTAATTATACGTGTACTATATCAGCATATATATTATACGTTTGTGTTATACGTGTTCATAACAGTAGGAAAATTATCGTTAGAAAAGTAGTAAGAGCAGATCAAAGCGAGTGGTAGAATAAATGAAATATTTTGTCTGTGTCAAAATTAATTATATGTATCTCAGTCTTATAATTACAAATATCCAATATGATATCATGATAAAAGTTTTAAATTTCAAAGTATTGCTTGCTAGCACATATATTTAATGTTCACTCCATATTCTTAGTAGCCTCAAAGCAGGCAAAGACCCTCAAACTGGGAATTATCTGTCAAGCAGTCTGATACAGTGTGACATTATGCTTTAATGACAATAATTTCTAGAGTAACCTCAAGGCAGGTGAAGACCTTTTGTGTATACCAAGCAGCCAGATGCAGTTGGCAAAATGCTTAAATGGTTTACATGATTTTATGCTAGCAAGATTAAAAATGATATCAACAAATAAAAGTTTTTGTGTAATATTAATTTTGACATTTTTTCTTTGTGTGTGAAAGCCTCATGCTTAATGAAAATAATATTTGAATTTCTATATTTAAACTCAGGTCAGGGATGTGTCAGTTGTTATTAAATAATAAATACTCATCATCAATAAAATTGTTCTATCAAAAATTAAGTCAGTCATATGTAGTTTGGGGGTCAATGGGTTATTTCACAGGCCCTATTGATCTCATTTTGCTCACTGGCGTCCATATAAATAAATTTGTCAGCAAATTTGATTGTCAGCACAGTAGTGGGTCAGTTGTCTAAATAATGAAAACCAAATGTGTCCAATACAATTACTTGTACTTACCTGCTAATATATATATATATATATATATATATATATATATATATATATATATATATATATATATATATATATATATATATATATATATGAATGTTTGTATATCACTAATTATTTGTATAATTTCTTTTTTCAGACATGGGAGAACAGTTGAACAGAGGGAAAGTGAGTAATGTTTGTTTCTTATCTTTAATAGTTTTTCTAAATAAAATACATGTCTCATTCAAAAAAATTTATAGAAAGAGCTAACCAAGAAAACATATAGGCAAACTAAAACAAAACTAAAAAAGGCAGATTACATAGATTGGGGAAATAATATACAGCAGCTAATGAAGATAGGGACAATGGGACCAGTAGTCAGAGACCTAATTAAATGTACTGAAAAAAATTATTTAAGTATACAGAGAGTGCCATAATTACCTATTATTTTCAAGAGGATACCATACCTTTGTTTATACAAACCAGAATGGGAAAGCCACTGGAAAATTCATTGACTTTTCAATACCCTTTGATTCAAATCATAGATTTTTACAGTGAATGCTGGGAAGATCCTCAGCAACATATAGACAGTTTAGCCGATGCTTTTGCAATAAACTCTGGATAATGTTCAACAAATATTAATTGCTCGACACCATTTGAAAGCCGTGGCCAAAGACTGGTGGGGCGTGCTAGGGAAGAAGCTGGACACCTTTGAACAATATTGTCACAAGCTGCTAAACACATTCTGGAGTAAAGAGAGGCAAAAAATCTTGTTGTGTGACCTTATTAATGATCATTTTTCAGTAAATAAGAGAAATACCTATGACCAGTTTTTTTTACAACAGTCAACCAAATTTCGCTCATTGTCCAGTTTTAACTTTCCAGAGTCTCAAATTGTTCGTATGATAGAATGCAACATGCCACGAGAGGTTTGGGAACTTATGATTAGTAGTCAGATTGGTACTATCCATGAAATGATGGACTTCTTAGAAACAGTGGATAAACATTTTAAATCTGCAGACACAAGTTACAGAAAAGACACTCCAGCCCCAAACATTAATCAAATTACTAATTTAATCTCTGAGAAAGATAATGAGGAACATCAGATAACTCATTTGTGTCCCATTATCGAAATAAATGTAGAGGAGAGCAGAGTATCAGCCTTGATCGATTCGGACAGTCAAGCATTCATTGTATCTGCAGCATGGATCGGAAACTTGAAAAAGAGATGTGAGATCATGCTAACTCCCAACCAGTCTGATCCAAATGACCTTGGCTAATGGGGAAAAGGTGTCAAGTGAAAACCATCAAGTATGGTTGGATGTTGAAATCAACAAAAGGTGAGTAGGGCATACCTTTCTTATTATGACAGGGCTCATATATGATGTAGTATTGGGCTCTGACTTTTTGATTCAAAACCATGGCATTATTGACTACCCTAAAGGTAGATGCTCATTTGAAAATGAAACTGTCAACTTTAAAATGTCACTCCACTGGGAAGAAAACCATGAAAGTTGCCTAATCCAGCTGGTTGATCTTTCAATGATCGACAAAAAGGTTGAAGAATCCATTATTACTGAACCGGATGATACTGAACAAATGCGGGAAATCCTCAAGAAATATGCTGTAATTGTCTTTCCGATGCCGGGCGAAATTACAGGGTACACTCGCCGAATCAGAGTGAAAGAAGAAACTTACATCCAGTCCAAAATGTACCCGATTCCATTTCAGAATAAAGATGAAGTAGAAGCACAGATAATACAAATGATCGAATGGAATATTGTCGAGTGCAACCCTTCTCTGTATCACAACCCATTGGTTGTCGTCAAGAAGAAAAATGGAAACTTGCGGCTATGCTTGTATGCCCAGAGGTTAAACAGCATCACTATACCGGAAAGAGATGCTCCCCCTCCTATCCAAAAAGTACTTGTACAATTAGTTGGGAAGACAGTATTTTCAACATTAGATTTAACCGCCAGTTACTGGCAATTGAATCTTGATCCAAGGGACTGGAAATACACTGCATTTCAGTACGGTGGATACACACACATTTTTAAAAGAGTTCCCTTCAGACTTATTAATAGTGGAGCGAGCCTTATATGCTGTTGTTTGAGGCAGGTCCTTTCTGAAGAAGTGCAAAAACAGATGGTATGCTATGTTGACGACATAGTAATCATCTCAGAAGATGTGAAGGAACACTTACAACATTTGGAAAGGTTTCTGAGTGAATGCAGAATGAAGAATATCACAGTGAACTTAGAAAAAGGCCATTTTGCTATTGGGGAGATATCCTTCCTTGGTCATGTCATTAACAAACATGGCATCAAGGTACATCCAAACAAAGTTGCAGCCATAGAGAAGTTTCCAACCCCGACTACTCAGAAACAGATCCGATTATTTCTTGGGCTTTGCAACTTTTATCACAAGTTCTATCCAAACTTTGTCCAGGAAACTAGGAATCTTATAGACCTCATTAAAAAAACCGAAAGTGGGAATGGACCCCACTCCATGACCAGAAACTACTGAACATAAAAGAAAACTTCATACGGGTGGTTATGCTGCTCCTCCCTGACTTTTGCTGGACCTTTTACATACAAACTAACAGCAGCAAGCAAGGCCTAGGAGCTGTCTTGTTTCAAAAGGGCGTTTCTGGTGAACATCGAGTGATATATTTTTTCAGTCGTGCTTTAAAGGGTGCAGAAATACATTACACCACCACCGAGCAAGAAACTCTTGCCATAGTATGGGCATGCCAGACATTCTGGCAATTCCTTCTAGGATCGGAAGTTGTCATCATAACTGACCACTGATGTCTAAAATTTCTTAATAAGAGTTTCCTCACCAATGACCGACTCATTAGATGGAGCTTGGTCCTCCAACAATTTCAGTATAAGATCCAATATTACCCAAGACCAGAGAATGTTGTGGCTGACATTTTAAGTTGCCATCCATTACAAATGAGCATACAGAACCCAAAAATAAATTATCAATCCTTAAAAATTATGGCCACCACAATATTGAGCTCCGCTGAGGCTGAGCTAAGAAATCTTGCATACTGGCAGGGCCTACAATATCACCACATTATTCTGGAGTTATCTAAGACTCAGAGTAAGGACCAGAACCTACAAAGCAGATACACTCACTTTCGGATCAAGGAGGGTATTATACAGACCAAACCAGGGGACTATAGTGCACCATGAAAAACTATGGTCGCAGATAGACTGAGACCACCCTTACTTAGACATATTCATCAAATCATTGGGCACTATGGACCAAGAAAGACAGAAGAGGCAGTGCATCACCAGTTCTACTGGCCAGGAATGTACAATCAGATTCTCGCCACTATTAGACAATGTGATGTATGTGCTGCCACTAAATTTCCAAATAAATCGTATGCAGGAGGTATGAAACCAGTGATTGCCACAAGACCAAATGAAATCCTCACTATAGATCATTATGGGCCTCTTCCCAAATTTAGGACCTTTCAATACTTGCTTGTCACGTATGATATTTTTTCATAGTATGTTCAAATTTACCCAGTTCGAACCACCAATCCAGGTCCTTCAGGATAAGCAATTTTGTGAGGTAGGTAAGCCTGAGACCATATTATCAGATCATGACTCAGCGTTCACCTCAAAAGAGTGGAAGAATTGGATAAAAAAACAAAAGGTAAATCATTGTCTGACATCAATTACAAACCCGCAGTCCAACCCATGTGAAAGAGTTATGAGACAAAATAGTCAACTCTTTCATGTGTGCATACCTACAGATCATTGGAGATGGGTCAATAAAGTTCCATATGTAATGGACTGCATTAATAATACAATGAATGAGTCAACGGGTTTCGCACCTACACATCTTTACTATGTGCAGCCATGTCAGGCCATTTTTTCTTCACTATTACCAAAAGATGAAATATGTATTAATCCAATAACTGACCAAGATATGGCCAAAAAGCAGCTAGCGCAGATGACTCAGAGTCGAATAAAAAGAAGTAGGGTGCAACATTACTATTTTAAAGTTGGGGATCAAGTTTGGTTAAGATCACCAAGAACTAATAATGCCCCCAAAAAAGAATTCAAAAAAATTCTTCCCATTATACAGTGGGCCATATGAAATAATAAAGGATTGCCATGACAATGCATTTTTGCTAAAGGGAAAGGGACTCCAGGGGGTTTACATTGCCAGACAGTTAAAACCATATGTGCCAACTGATCCAGGGAAACAATAAGACAAACATTAAATGACAGATATATATACAGACGACCGACTGACATGACCATAGGGAAAAGACTTAATTATTGGACCAATTTATTATAAGCTTATTATAAGTTAGATAATTT
>JAQFVV010006287.1:3688641-3711141 GCA_028023455.1 Epiperipatus broadwayi
AGATATATATACAGACGACCGACTGACATGACCATAGGGAAAAGACTTATTTATTGGACCAATTTTTTATAAGATTATTATAAGTTAGATAATTTTTAAAAGAAAATGATCGCAGTGAGACATGCATAATTTTGTAGTTTGTACAGATGATATTATTCACACTCATGCTGTTCTCCCAGAATCTACCAATTAGTCGACACTTATGCACACTTATGCGAATGTATCATGCATAAGTAAAGATTTTTTTTTCATTGTTTTTTTTGAAGTGAAATGAAATGAAGCAGTCAGATCTGAGTCCGATCCTAGCTTCATGACCTCTAGCCATAAGCCCACTTCAAACCCTAGTACTAACCTTAAATTTCCGATGCAATGGGGCTTTATATGTTCAATCCACACTAATTTCCATAAAGAATAACTTATTTTATAAATGCATATTAAAATTAATTAGTTTCAGTTCTTTTGGTGGGTTTTTCGACTGGTACAATATATATATATATATATATGTCATTTCTTCTACAACCAATATAAAATATTTTTTGTTATATCGATTTTAAAAGTTTATCAAAACAGACAAACTAATGAACACAGATTTAAAGTAAATAATTTAGTTTAAAAATTACATCTTGAGAAAGTTCATTTGTTAAGGAAAATAGACTTGAAGATAATATTAAATTAAATTGTATACAAACCAATTATCTATTATTTTGCATTATGTATAATTTGATTGATTACTCTCACACAAAATACTGTAAATTTCTCAAACTGATATAGACATATTTAAACTATTGTATCAAAATATTTCAAATTTTATTCACCAACTTCTCTAGAATAAAAAGAAACCAATGAACCTACATAGAATATTTTATTGTCAGGTCGATTTTAAAACTTTACCAAAACATACAAACAAACGGTCATAAAAATGACAACTTGAGATGGTTCATTTATTAATGAAAATCTATTTGATGATATTAAATTAGATTGTATGCAAACCAATTTTCTATTATTTAGAATTATGTATAATTCAATTGATTAAGTATATATATATATGAATTCCACTGTTATTGTTAAAAAACGATTGCCTTGAAAACAGTTTGAAATTGTTGATTGTTATTAGAATTGTGTGAGTGTTGACTGGTTTTAATGATATATATTAGTTTTTCTTAAAATTAGACATTGAAAAGTTTGCATATAAAATTTTATTTTAAAAATTAAAAATTGAAAATTAAAAATCATCTAAACTCTAATATATATAAAATCGCACAGATGAGAAATTAAAAAAAAAAAACTTTATTAAAAAAAGAAAAAGTTTTAAAACTAAATTTTCAAGAAAAAGACTTAAAAAGATAAAAAAATTAATTAATGTTATTGAAAAATGGAAATGATTAGTTAATTAGTCCAAGTGAACTAGCCCTTGGGCATTTCAAAATTTATAAGCAATGGTCAGATAGAAAAACAATAGAAACTATTAGCAAATAAAAAGAAACCCCTCAGGAATCGGACCTCAATGAAAGGGGCATCATCATCATAACGTAATGTTGAGTTACTCCACAAAATTAATATAAAAGGAAAGGTTTGGAAATAAAAGATTTAATTATTATTAAGAGAGGACAGATATGTGTTAAATCGGAGAGGGTTGGAGAAGGGTTTGATAGACACAGTTTCAATTCCTTTAGTTGTTCAAAAAACTTAAACATTGTTTTCCGATATTGCAGACCAATACATCGATATATCAGATGGATTGACATTGGTTTTGGATGCGAACTTTGGCCTAAGATTAATTAAGAGATAGAATTTTTTTTTTCAAATGCAATCTATGTAGTATATTCATACTCAACACTCTAAAAATATTAAACTCATCTGTACGAACTTATACAACTTAAAATGTAAATTAAAATCTAAAATCAAAGTTAAAAATGTAAGTTAAATTTTAAAATGTAAAACTGATACTAAAATAATTTTAAATCTTATATATGTTTAAATAAATGTTTTTGTGTTATTACGGGCAGTGGCTTCTATTATTTTTTTAATATTGAAAAATAATTAGATAAGAATTATAAAATATAAATCTTTGCTGTTCCACTGAGCTAGTGGCATGGGCTGATGGTCTGAATAAAACATGTAAAGTGTGAATCTTGACTTACGTATCTGCCTACTATATAAATTTTTTAGGTTCAATTCACCTAAATGACGCCCTTGTAGTGCAGATATGGTAAGACTGGAACTTCCACCTGACCATTATAATATATATATATATATGGCTGCAGAATAGAGTTTCCACCTGACCATTATAATATATATATATATATGGCTGCAGAATAGAGTTTGCTATTAATTGAAAAGAGAACCTTTGATTCCTCTTGGAGGCCTTAAGAAAAGCATGCAGGATAAATTTCTAATATCCACTTCATACGTTCATGTCATTGCAGCTGTTATTACTATGTCATTATTCATATAGTATACGAACATGGATGGGCTGCTCACCAACACACATTAGCTAGCATGGTGAGCTTATTGGCTTTTTATCTCTGAGTTTAAGATCAAGAAACATGATGGTCTTTCTACTCAGTTGTCTGATAAGGCAGAATGATTGTTTATGTAAATGATAAATGTTTTTCCAATATATATATATATATATATATATATTATATATATATATATATATATATATATATATATATACATACATACAACTATGACAGACAAAAATAAATCACGGCCCTTATTTACAGGAGGCTGTAAAGTCACGAACCAAGACAGTGGTTGGTGGCCAAAGGTAGAGAGTGCTAAGAATCCCCTGATTGTGAACTCAGGCTGCCTTTTGATGACAAATTTTTATTTAGGTACTTACAACTGCAGATCATTTTCAAGTGAAGGAAGATTGCAAGAATTTGAAAGAAAACTGTCTTATATTAAATGGGACATTATTGGGCTTTCTGAAGTTAGAAGAAAAGGTACAGACAATTGATTTAAAAAGTGGACATGTACTGTATTATAAAGGTACAAATATTGGAAATACAAGTGGAGTAGGATTCATTATAAATAAAAAGTGGAAGTACAACATTGTAAAGATTGATGGTATATCAGACAGAGTGGCAAGATTAGGTTGTACAACTTGATAGCAGATACGAAATGTAGATAATTAAAGTTTATGCCCCAACAAGTTCTCATAGTGATGAAGTAGTAGAAGATTTTTATATGGATGTACAAATGGCTTTTGATCGAAGTAAAAAAAAGATTCTAAAATTGTTATGGGAGACTTTAATGCTAGAATTGGTAAACAAATAAAAGATGAAAGTGATGTAGGTATTTTTGGCTATGGTAATAGAAATGAAAGAGGATATTGACTTGTGGAGTTTTCAGAAAAAGAAAAACTTTATATTAGGAATTCTTTTTTTTGAAAAAAAATGTTAAAAGGAAATAGACATGGAAGCATGGAAATGAAGGTACAGGAGAATTGTATTATATTTGGACTAACAGAAAATACATATTTCAAAATTGTAATGTTCTTAATAAATATTAACACAAGAAGTGATCATCGTTTAGTAAGATGTAAGTCACATGTTAATGCAGAACTAGAGAGACAAAAATTATTAAGAAAAACAATATTTACAGTTGATATTACTAATCATCAGAAACATTCTAATGAATTTAAATTATAACTTACAAATCGGTTTCAAGTATTAGTTGATTTTGAACATGATTCATATTTGAATGAAATTAATATGAAAATAATTGACACACTTTTAAAAAACTGCAACAAAGATAGCTGGTAGAAAAAAGTGCAATTGCCCAATAAATTTTTTATCGAGACTACAGAATTTATGAAAAAAGAAGGAATATGCAGATATACAAAAATGATGCATTAAAAAGGATAGAATATCTTGAATTTTGTAAAATGGTGTGGAAAAGAGTTGAAAGTGATATAAGAAAGTGTAACTGTGAACTAGCAAGGAAAACTGTAGAAGAGAATAAAAGTCTCAAGAATGTAAAACAACATTTTGGTATTGATAGGAAGTTTATATCGGCAATAAGAAAAAAAAAAGAAATTATTACTAAAAAGAGAGATGACATAATGAAATGGGTAGAAGACTTTTATCAAGAATTATATAGTAATAAAGAACAAGTACATCATATATCTATTGCATCTTCCAAATTGCCCAGAATTTTAAATGAAGAAGTAAAACATGCAATTAAATGTATGAAGAAAGAAAAACTACAGGTAATGATGGAATTATAATTGATATATTAAAAGAAGCAGATGAAGAAATAGAAAATGTTTTAGCAACGTTAATTACCAAATAAGTAAATGATAAAGATGTATCAGATGATTGGAAGAATGCAGTAATAATATAATTAATTTAAAAAGGTGATAAAGAAGATATTAGAAGTTACAGACCTATCAGCCTTTTATCACTTTTATACAAAGTTTTTACCAAGATAATTACAACTCGTCTACAGAGAACTTTGGATTTCCATCAACCAAGAGGACAAGCTGGAATTAAAAGTGGTTTTAGTAAAGTAGATCATATTCAGGTACTGAGAAAAGTTATAGAAAGGACAAATGAATATGAATTACCATTATGTTTCGGATTTGTGGATTATGAAAAGGCATTTGATTTTATAAACATTTCTTCAGTGATTAAAGCATTGGATCATCAAGGAATAGATCCAGGATATTGTCATATTTTAAAGAATATTTATAAAAATGCAACAGCAACACTTAGATTACATAATGATACTGGGAAAGTCAACATTGAGAAGGGTGTAAGACAAGGTGACTCCATATCTCCAAAACATTTTAGAGCAGTTGCTTCAAGAAGTATTTTGTGGATTGAAATGGGAAACTAAAGGAGTGAAAGTAAATGGAAAATATTTAAGTAATTTAGATTTTGGAGATGGTGTAGTTGTTTTTGAAAATATGCTTCAGAGTTGCAGGATATGTTGCAGGAGTAATCAGATGAAAGTAGAAAAGTAGGACTAAACATAAATGTTAAAAAGACTAGAGTAATGTTTAATCAATTTGCTCAAAATGTTAAAATAAAGATTGATTATGATGAATTAAAAGAAGTTAACAGTTACAAATACCTTGGTCAGATTATTAATACAGATGGAAACATAATGGAGGAAATTAATCATAGAATTAAACTTGGTTGGAGTGCTTTTTGTAGAAATAACTTGTTACTAAAAGGAATTTTCCCTATGTATTTGAAAAGAAGGTTTTTAACAAATATGTTTTACCAGTTCTTACTTTTAGATCTGAGACTTGGACACTTAATGGAAGAGTGATACAGAAACTTCAGATCACTCTGAGAAGTATGGAGAATGCATGTTGGGAATAACAAGAAGAGATTGAATACCTAATGTATTGGTAAGAGAACATACAGGTGTCACTGACCTTATTGAAAAAAATAAAAGATTGAAGTGGAGTTTGGCAGGATGTGATGTTAGAAGAGATGATAGTAGAAAGACAATTTAAATCTTAAACTGGATTGTAAGAGATTGTAAAAGATGCAGAAAGAGACCACATGTGAGATGGATGGATGAAATAAGAAAGAGTGCAGGGGTGATGTGGAGATGAGAAGCTAAAGATCAGAGAAGAAGGAGTGAACTTGAAGAGACCTTCATCCTGCAGTGGATTGATAATGGTTGTTTTATATATATATATATATATATATATATATATATATATATATATATATATATATATATATATATATATATATATATATTACACATACTTTCTGTAAACTTATTAAACTGATAGGAACATTTTTGAAGTTTTGTATCACAATATTTCAAATTTATTCATCTACTTCTCTAGAATAAAAAGAAACTAATATCCTGCATAAGACATTTAAGTGTCATGTTCATTTTAAAACTTTACCAAAACACACAAATCAATGAAGACATATTCTATCTTAATTAAAAGTGTATAAAAATAGAAACCTAGAAAAAATATATATTTGACTTCAGTATGTCACTTCTATTGCAAATCTTGAAAATAAATTTAACTGTATAATTAAATATAATGTTATTATTTATTTCATTATAATATACATAATAATTATGTCTGCTATGAAAAGGAATGAAAAATACAGTGTAAAAAAATAAGATACAATAAAATTATGTACATAACAACATACATACATATATATATATATAGTCCTGTTAGTGAATAGTGTTACGTGTTTCATAATTTTTAAAAAAATATACGATTAGTTTTAAGATTTTTAAAACGAAATTTTGTAAAAATAAAAGTTATCAGATCATTTTTTTTCTAACATATAATAAAACTATTTGTTTAAAAAAAAGCTGGGTAGGGAAAGATTTAAACTCTCCTTTATAAACAGGTTAAGAATTTTTTTGATTTATTTATAAGTTAAGAGTAAATATGGAAAATTAAAATAAAATTTGTTTGTAAAAGCTTTGGAATACAATTAGCTTATAAAATTGCTGATTAAATTGTATTAATTAAAAAACTGTAAATTATCTTATGGAGTCGTTTATCTTAATCTGAACAAGGATTAAGATAAAAAATATAAAATTAATCCAAAGAGAGATCTCAAGATAAGATCAAAATTAAAAATAATGATAAGAAATTAATAGGAGAGAAAAATGTATATAAAGTCATTCTCTATCTCTATTGTTATTCAGTTGAGGCTACAATCTGCTAGATCATTCAACAGTTTGGATTTTTACTATTACTCTTTTCAGACAAAATGCAGAATGCAAACAACCAGATATCCAGATTTTCGGAAACTGTAAACTGCTGTGGTCAACATCCATGCAATAGCAGCAATGCTTTGCTAGACAACTTTGGATATTCTGCTGGGCTTTGGGCCCACAAAAACCTTTAACAAAAAGAAAATTCAACTGAACCTCACCTGAAACAATACCCAAAACAATGCCTAGATTGTAAGTAAATGTTGCTGCAAACTCTCTTCCACAAGCAACACAAAAAATGAAAAACAAGCCCTGCTACCATTGATGGAGACCAAAAAACCAACCAGTTAGAAAATAAACCAAATGAAAATCTAGGTAAAGATACTTTTAAATATATTCTAATCACAGTGTAGACACTTTATTTTAAATGGATGAACTTTAATAAACAGACTATTACAACTAAAGCCTAAAGTTACTTATATTTGTCTTATGTATTTTTTTTGTGTTATTTTATATTATATTAAATATATGTAAATATTTAAATGTTAATGTTTGCTTTAATTATTATTTTGTCTATTTTTTTCTCTCTTGTCACTGCATCACCAGTAAATTAGTGTAGTTATTTTATGAGTTAAATAAATATTCTGGTCCCTGAGATAGAAGGTGAGCTAGTCATGGGATATTTCAAGTGTTGTATTGTGTGTCCGTCATCCAATGAATGCTAATTATAAAAAACATATGATTGTCTGGCACCAGAGGTTGATCCTCAAAACAAAGAAAATACTTTGGATCACAAGGGTTTGAATCTAGCAGTCGAGGTGGCCATGGTCTGGAAATGTGATCATGTTATGCTTTGCATAGCCCAATTAGATCATGGGTATCATTCATGGCTCTGCTATCAATGCTATTCTCCCTTCTGATTGAAGAACTGATCCATTCCTGTGTATTTTTTAAAAGGTGTTTAAACCCATTTAAACGCAATTAAATATTTTTTTTTAAATAGACCCGGTTCAATATATATATATATATATATATATCAAGCAAGATAATAGTATGATATACATAAAGCAAGTTAATAGTATAATATACATATGGTTAAATAATAATAAAAATATATAATCTTGTACATAATAAAATAAATACAAAATGTTTTATTATTAACATAATGGTAGTAATAGGATAATTGCAACAATAATCAAAATGTAGGAAGACAAAAATAACCAAAATAAAAGTAGTATTACATGTCACAAAAAGAATATATAAAAGAAAATCAAATACAAATTTGAAACTAACCCATAATTATATTATTTTCTTCATAATTACGTATGTAAACTAATTGACTTCCTTCTTTTTCACATTCGTCTACAGCATCGTCCCAAGAAAAAGTTTTAGAAAAAAATCTGTAACAATGATCACCAAGTGGGGACCATTCAAATGGACACATGTTTCTTTGTATTTCATAATCTATACATATATATATATATATATATGAATAATTTCTATATTAATAATTATAATAAAATAAAATAAAAGATATAGTAATAAAACTGCAAGCAAAATCAAATGTTCAATATCGCATGGATTTGCTTAAAAAATAAACAGAATACTTCTTATGAGGAATGTTAATAAAAGACACGCACACAACACATAAATATACATATGCAATTTCTCATAACTCAAAAGCATTTCTACGTTCTTATTATTAAATCACATTTTCATTATATTAATGACTCATATCTAAACGTGTATTGATTTCATTATATTTATGAAATATATTAAAGACCAGTATCAGATATACAGATATAAAAAAGTGAGACAATGTCCCTATTTTTAATTAAATCTTGATGATGTCTTCTCATAAAATATTTACTTTCATATGCGTTTCTATATTTCGTAAAATATGAAGATACCCACAAAGATTTTTTTTAATATTTTTTTTGAGAATTAACTTTTACTTTCAACCAACAATTTATTTTTTTTTAATCACGATTTTAACACGTTTCTTCCAAGAATTCTTTAACTTCCAAAAAAAGATATTTATTTATTAATGTATTTTATAGATTTATAATTTAAACAGGCATAACATTTTGCTTGTTATTATAAAGCATTCTATTAAAATAAAAACTTATTTTTATTAAATAAAATACATTTAATGAATTGTTTTGTTGGAATCTAATCATTATTTGTAATTGTTTTATATTTTTACTTTTTGCTGAGAAATTTGTTACTAAAATTTTGTAAAATACAATACTATTAACTTGATGTTTATTACGCATCAAATTTAAATATATGAAAATTCAAAATCAACCCGTAAATAGAAATTTAATACAAGAATCCGATCAAAATCATATACTTTATCTTAATCACCATCAAATGTTTAATAATATTAATATCACGAAGCATAATAAGATTATTGTGTTCTTGAAAAATATACACAGAGCACAATACTACAGAAAAAAAGTATTACCAAGAACTTATCACTTTTAATTTCATAAAATATTTCTAAAATATAATGTAACATCTAATAAAATAATATCCAATTATGAATAACTTTTATTTTACATGAAGTATTAATATTATTTCTCTTTCATTATGTTAGATATTAATGCAATAGTAACATTTAAACTAAATATATTGGTCTATAATTGTTCTTTCTTTTTAGGTATATACAATTTTTTATAGCATTGTATAAGGATTTAAACCTTGAGATCAACTGGTAGTAGAAAAAGCACATACCATTTTTAAACTTAATATCCTCTTTAATGATGGTTAAAGTGATTATCTGCCTGACCATCATTTCCATCAAATATGTCACAGTAAGAAGAGAGTCTAATCTTGCTCTTATAGGTGTTATTAATGTATTTAAACATGTTTCACCTTACTGGAGATTAGGGCACCATATCTAAAACAAGAAATAACTATAGATTGGGTTCACACTCATCTGTAATACTCCTCTTTTTTCAAAACTAACTTAAAATAAAATAAAAACATGACAATGTATCAGAAGATGTATGAATGTGTAGCTATATTTCATTATGTTTGAAATGAGAGAGAGAAAGTGATAGACCACTAGATATAATAAATAAGGTTTTTTACAACATTTACACACCTTATATTATATTAAGTGATGAATCGCATAAAAAAATAAAATAAGCATACATATTATTTTGATGAATATATATTCTTATCAGAGAAAATTCATTTAGTTAGTTTGAATTTAACTTATGAACTCTTATATTCTTACACCCATTATAGAACAATCATATAATTATTATTATTTAATTATAATAATATAAATAAAGATTGGAAAAATACTAATCAATCAATAAATAGATATATGAAAGTTATAATAATTACTACCTATTAATATCTGAATAAGAAATTAAATGTAAATTATATTTGCTTTAGCATTCATAAGATATATAGCAAAATGGCTATTTCCAAAATGTAAACGCTAATCAGACAACAAAACTAATACTTATAGGCTAAAAATCTTTACAAAACATTGTATAAAAAACACAAAAAACCTTTTTCACAATTTTTTTTTAAAAAACTAAAATCTTATATATCAAAAAGCAATTAAAATATACTATTATATAGGTACACACCAAAAATCCGTGTGTGTATATACATATGTATTTTACTATTGAAGTAGTCAATCTTACCTTAAGATTGAACTTCATAGTTCCGTCTACTAACCTATGTTTAAACCCAATATCCCATCCCACTCCTTTTGTCTTGTATGTATATTATATCTATATATTTTAGATGCACGCCTAAATTATAAAATGTAACGTTTCAATAACATGTTTTAAAATTATTATTAATTCTTTTTTTATTAATTATTAGTTCTTTTTTATTAAAGTACATAGGTGTAGCTGAAATATATATATATATATATATTATAAATCGATGTCTGTATTTCTTCAAAATAATATACGCAAATTTATAAATAAATATTTGAAAATACATATATTTTTTATAAGCTTTTAAATATTGTATTTTCAAATATTTTTTTATAAATTTGCATATATATATATATGACCAAAATACTAACAAAATATTGATTTTTAAATTATTTTATTTAAGCTCATTTTTGTTATTAAAATGTATATTTTGTAAAATCCAATTTGGAAGATGCTGTAGTTAATTGTCCAAAAATAATTAAAGGGTTGGAAACACTATTGTTTTAAACTGGGGAAGGTATTTTTAATTAAAGTTTTTACTATAATGGGATTAAAATTAAAGATTTTCTTTTATTATAAACATTTTTCTCAAAATCTATTTCTTTTCTGGAAATAGATTTGAATTTATTTTTGGACGTTATCTTACTATTGCATCTTCAAAAACAATCGATAAAGAAAAAGTAAGAATTTTAGGATCAGAGATTAGATTGTAAAATTAAAATTAAGTGATTAAAAGCATTCCAAAAACACCTGGACAAGAGTATAAAATGGCTGAATTTTGAGTCACATATAGATTAGCTACTCTAGTGAAAATGATTGTTAACATTGCTGTGAAACTAAAAATGATGTAGCAGTAAATCCAGCACCATTCTTGGTCCTGTAGGCCATCATATGCTGCTACCATAATATCCTGCTGCCCTGAAATGAAGAAAGGTCTAAAAAAGAACTTTAGAATGCTAATAGCAGTTTTCTGCCACCGAAGTACTTGCATTTCAATCACCCTGCACATGCCATACTTTAAAATGGACTCTTAAAATTGAAAGGTTAATTTCCAAGCCACCACCTAATAGTCAATCTAGCCTAACTAATCTCATCAAGATTTCTTTCATAACTGATTTAACTTTATGTAAAATGTAATTTGCTTTTAAATGATTTTTATAAATCTAATTTTCTCTCATATGCTCTAACTTTCTTTAACTTTGGTGTGGTCATTTATTTATAGTTATTTATCACTTAATTTTATATGTCTATTTTAGTTATTATTAATATGTCAATTTCAAACAATCTGACGAGTTGAATTGCTAAAATCTTTTCTTTCTTTTAAGTAAACCTTCATGAATCAAGATTATTAACCCCCTTTAAAATATAATGCATTATTAATTAATACACTTGCCAGATTGTTTTTACGTCAACATTTTGTTTATGCTTTAATATAAAAAATCTATATATTTGTTTAACTCTGGATTTTCTACCCAGAGAGAATACAGAACTCAAGTTAGTTAATGCTCTGAAACTTATTTATTTTATAAATGTTATTTATTCAATTCTGAAAGGGTGACTTATTAATTGTTTTCTATATATAACTGCTAGTTTTTATTTTATTGTTCCATACTCTTAAAATATCAAATACAGTCTTTAAATATTCCTGTTATTATAAAATCAATGAAGGTGGGATTGATTTATTTTAAATAGTTGAAAATGAGGAGGTCAAATCTTAACTTATATTTTATCAAGTTGAAATCTAAATCTTAATGTTTCTTTTGCTAAATAAAATCTCTCTCTCTCTCTCTCTCTCTCTCTCTCTCTCTCTATATCTCTCTCTATATATATATATCTCTCTATATATATATATATATATATTATAAAGGCATAGCATATTATTTGTCTGAATTATGATACTCAAACAAGGGTCATTTATTTTAAAGCAGTAAAATGTATTCAATGCTGTTAGTGACATTTATCATTACTGCGTTATTGACATTTGGCCTATCTTCGTATATATATTACATGCTTCTAGTCTTTTAATCTGGGGGTTGTGATATATATTATAAAGGCATAGCATATTATTTGTCTGAATTATGATACTCAAACAAGGGTCATTTATTTTAAAGCAGTAAAATGTGTATTCAATGCTGTTAGTGACATTTATCATTACTGCGTTATTGATGTTTGGCCTATCTTCGTATATATATTACATGCTTCTAGTCTTTTAATCTGGGGGTTGTGACAAGTTTGAACCCATAGATTTCTTCTCATAGTTTGTTCTGTAGATTGTTGAGTTATCCGGAACATTTATTTCATATAAAAATGCCTCTGGTGGTGATCCTGTAAGTTTGGCACATGCTATGCATATTTACTTATTTTGTATAAAGGGCCTCTGGTGGTGATCTCTAAGTGCCTATCTGCTTTGTTCTCATCCAGAAGCACATCCATTTCCTCTTAATTATTTTTGGCTATTATGTCAGTACCCAAACTTCTTCGGATATTTATTTCTTTTGCTGCATGACCCAGTTTTAATGCTCTAATATTAAAAGTGCACTCTGCTTAAAATATATATAAATGCCAACTACTTCTAGTTTTATTAATTAAAATTATTTCAGTCTTATACAATCTCACCATCATAACTTATTTCTGTATTTAAGAGTATCTATATGCCTCGGGAAAAATAAAGTGTTAATCTTACCAGCACTAATTAAAAGAATTTTCAGTAAGCATTTTATTATATAATCAAATGTTTTCAAATGTATTTTATTTATTTTCATGACTGTAACGGTGTGAAAATAATTTATCTTATACCTGTAATGAATTGCAGAATGCTACCTGAAATAATGCTAGTCACCATGTTTCAGAATCGTAATCCAAAGCGTTAATAGCAATTTTATGAGAATTCTTTGCAATAGTTGATTGGTTTCTTAATATTCAACCTACCAAAGATGTGTGCTTATTTATAATATATTAGTCAACTAATAAAGAGCATATGATAAATAATAGCATGAATGACTATATAATTATCTATCGTTTGGTAGACCACTTGCTCATTCACGTACATACTAAAATACTTAATTTATAAAAGTACATAAATAATTTGTCATTACATTAAACTAATTTTTTTTATCTAACTTATTTGAGTAGTTCGAATTTCTCTTTTCTCCACTTCCACATGTACAGCCATGTTGATATATATTTTAGTTTAGTCATAGTTAATAGATGTCTCATTGTTTTGCTAAGCTTTGCTAGTCAGCTGGATTAAAATTAATTCTCATGTACCATCACTATTATGTTATTAATTAGGTGTTTGATCTGGTGCTTAGAGAGTGGGTTCGAATTCAGGCTGGTCCCTGACCTAAATCTCGGGCTTGACTGGATTTGAAGTACATTTTGTGAGTTCCAGCTCATGTTAGATGAATAAACATGTTTGACTGGTACACTATATATATATATATATATATATATATATATATATATGTATGTATATAATATATATATATATATATATATATTATATACATTTACCTTTGTGCTAGTCCACCTATAGAATAATTACCTAGGAACCAAAAAAAATACATAGGAAACTAGTAATTCAAGGATATACCTATATTTATTTTTATACCATAAGAATGTAATGTCTTAAGTTTTAAAATAAAAACAATCTCTTTCTGCTCTCATGGAAGAAAAAATATCTTACAATATAACCGTTTTTAAATCATCAATCATGTGATCAGGTAAATTGAAATGTTTAGAAACTGATCTATCTTCATTTTTATGTAAAACATCAAACCTATGGTTGGTCATTCTGATATGTAGACTGCTTGCTGACTCACCTATGTAATGACTCAAGCATCTATTACATTATGTTAAATATATCAAGTTTATTACAATGGACATAATTGGGGATATACCATTTAATACCATGAATAATATCTCCCTAAACCATCTCCATAACAAATAATATGTTTGCATGTAAGATATCTCTTATCCTCACATGAAAAATACCTCTTTCCTGACACAGAATTAGTACCAAAAACTGTCCTTACAAGTATATCCCTAAGTGTCCTATGTCTATGATATACAACTTCGGGTGAGTAGAGAAAAACAGATCTCAGATAATCTGTGGAATTTAATATATTAAAATGTTTCCATAATATTTGGTTAATATTAGGTAAATCATCATTGAAGGTAAGAACTAGTGGTAAATTTATCAACTGTCTCTTTCTTTCTTAGATAGAAGTTACTTCCTGTCAACTCACGAAGACTTTAGCACTACCTTAGATAACATTCCTTTAGGATATTTTGTATTGAAAAATTTATTATACAAAAGCTTGTTATTTTGCTGAAGAACTCCCTCATTACTGCAAATTATTTTAATCCTTAAAAAAATGATTGTAAAAGATATTACTTTTTAAGTGCTTAGGGTGATTTCTTTTAAATTGTAGGTAACCATTACTATCAGTTGGCTTCATATATATATATATATATATATATATATATATATATATATGTGTGTATATATATATATATATATATATACACACACACACAGAAAAAGAATCAGAATTAAAACCAATTCTTTCTTTATGTTGCATTTCAAGTATACAATAGTCAAATATGTTTAAAAATACATATATACAAGCAATTGGGAGAAAGAGCTAAAAAACACAGTGATGCTATTGCTAGGAAAGATGATAGATCTTCATTATATGTTCATTATTTGCAGTACGGACATAAAATAAATTGTATTGATAATATAAGTGTTCTTGATTATATTAAAAATGTTAATAGACGTAAAATATATGAAACAAACTACATCATGTATAATAAAAAACAACTGTATGAATATATACAAAACATCCATTAAGTTAAATAATAAGTGGTTAATGGATGAAGAATGGATAGTTAATTAATATATGTGGATATATATCCATTCAATATATATAACAGAATAATTTTGTAGTAGTGTCAGATATCCATTTGTTTATCTGTCTTCTTTCATATATTGATATAGATGTCACTGTATATGCTTTAAATCGTGGAGACATATTGAAAAGGGCAAAAAACATAATTTGATGAAAAATGCTTTTTTTATAATAATTTTATAATTTGTAAACTTTGTTGCTTGTATATATGTATTTTTAAACATATTTGGCTATTGTATATATATATATATATATATATATATACAATATATATATATATATATATATATATATATATATATATATTGTGATGATCGCACATATTGCGATCACACATATAGATATTTAACATTCAAAGAATATTAAATATTGTGCTTGGAATACTAAAAAGTGAGTTTAAAAAATTATAAACAAAGAAATGTTTAATTAAGAAAAGAAAGGGAATTAGAATAGAAAATATTCTTACCTTTTGCCCTCCAAAGTCGGGATTTTGTGAAATGAAAATAAGTAAAGTTAGAAACATTGAAATTGTACATTACAAATTAAGTGATAAAGAAATATAAATAAAATGCAAACTAAAATACGATTTAGAAAGAAAAGTAAAGTTTGAAAGCCTTAAACAGAGCAAAAATAGTAATTTAAAAATATGACCAAAAGATAAGGATCTGGGTTACAAAGTACACATTTGATGATAAAACGAAATGCATGTATGGAGTGTGTATGAAGTGGGATGAAAACAACAATAATTAATGCTTGTCAAAATAAAATAAGAAACATTTATTAAAATCTGTTTAATTAAAAAATAAATAAATGTACATAGTGCTACAAAATTATATAAAAGTAAATCGATAGAAATGGCCAAAGGCATAGTAAGAAGAAAGGTGTGAATAAAAGTGAAAACAAAGGATCAAAAGGACAAAGGACTGTGGATTGTTTTAATTAAAAAGTTTCAGTTTGATGAGAGTTAGAGACTTCTTGTCGAGAGTGTGGTGGAAACACTGCTCTGACAATAAGCTGCCAGAGTTAACAAGATATGATTTCTAATGTTGGTGCCTCATCTAGAATGGCTGGCTAAGGCCGTCATGATCGCTTGCCGATCCAGACTAACTGTGCTCTAATGGTTCCCATCTAGGTGAAACAACTGACAATGTAGTGCCTGCCAAAGGATTTGTTTTTGCCTTGTCCTTGATGTCATAAATGTGTAGGAGTTCCCACAACCAAAATCTAACTTAAGAGTGACTGTCCCTGCTAAAGAGTGGAGGAATTCCATGTGGCGGTCAGCAAGACTTCGAATTAATTCAGAGACTTAAAAACCTTGGTAAATATATATACTACATTTTTATATTTCCATGTGCACATACCCTTTTATTGAGACAATGGCCAAATTCTCACTTTGAATGATAAAGACATTCTTTAACTTTTATATATATCCAGAATGACGATTTATAAATGTACAATCATTTATAAGATCTTTTTATTTTGTGTTTACTCATAGCATTATAGCATATAATCTGTTTTGTTTTATTATTAAGTGTTAATGATTTAAAGTATTTCTTTTATTGTTAATTTATTCTATTAAATATATTTATTATTGATTTAAATCTGTTTTGTCTCGTTCTTCGCCACTCCAAAATTAACATAATCTGAGGGTTTGGGAAATAATTAGTACTCATTTTGAGTACGGAAGTAACATGTGAAACTAGTGGTGCAGTATATTTGATCCCATTAAAATTTATAAATATCCAAGCGCTGTAACTCTGTTAAATCTTACAGCAGTCGACAGACATTTGACTGGGAAAAATAACCTGGGGCTATACACGTATGGTTTACAGGTTCGGTCAAGTACGATATAGACTCATTTATGTCCAAATGTTCTCTCTGCTTGTGGTAGCGGAAAGTGGACGATCTTGAATTTTAAGAAATCTCCATTATATATAAAAAAAGGGAAGTTCAGGCTTTCAAATGCCGAATTTCCATTACATTTTTGGGGGCCTTGCAGGATTTCTATTGCTGTGAATTAGTGATCACGTGTTGAATTAATTTTATAAGATAACGAAAATATTTTCTAAAATATATATATATATGTGTTTTCAAAATATATGAAATTAGCGTCATAAGGTAAAGTGGTGAGAAGCAAAGATAAAGGGGATATTTTTTTTTTTACTTTATATATGTGTTTTGACGTCAAATGTGTACAAAGTTTAGAAAGAGGGGGGATTTATTTTTTTTATTAAGAAAGTTTTGAAATGTGTGGTGACGTATATATAATCTAAGACAAGAAGTATTCAGACAAATTGTAATGAACAAAGAATTGATTATCTCGATGTAATTGCTGAGAACGAAATATAAATTGTGTCAGTCAAGTAAAAAAAAGAAAGAATAAAACAAAGGTTCATGAAAGTTTTAATGCTAAATAATAAAAATAGTCGCATATATAAGTTAAGTTGAAGAAATATATATGTGTGGTTTAATACTCGCATGTTCCAGTTAAGTTAAAAATAAATAAATGTGTGTATGGTTTCATAGTCGTAATAATAAAGTGTATTCAGCTATAATTATAGCGATCAAATATAGATTATCTAGATGTAATGGTTGTAACGAAAAATAAAGTAGTTAAGTTAGAAAGAATAAAACAGTTTCAGTAAGGTTGTAATTATAAATGTTAAATAATTAAAATAGTCAGATCTAAGTTAAGTGAAGAAATATATATGTTGGATTTTAGAATAATCGCATGTATAAGCGAAGTTGAAAAGATATATGTGTGAATTAATAATAGCGTATCTCAGTCAACCTGAAAATAAAATATTATAAATGATAAATAACAAAATAGTCACAGAACTAAGTTAAGTGAATAAATATATATGTAGGACTCTAGGATAATCACATATAAGCGAAGTTGAAGAGATATAGATGTGAGATGTAATAATAACATATCCCAGTGTTAAGCTGAAAATAAAATATTTTAATGATAAATGATAAAAATGTTCGCGTATACAAGTTAAATTGAAGAAAATATATGTACGATTCTAGAATTGTCACGTATTTTAGTTAAGTTGAGGAAAATATATATGTCTGATTTTAAAAATAATCATGAGGATAACTTGATCAATAAACTGCTAGCATAGCCTGTACAATGAAGTATACCTGTTAAATGGAAGGAAATATATATCTATGATTTTAAAATAGTAAAGTGATCAATAGAATACAAACATAGTGGGTGTAACGAAGGATGTTAGTGTGTTAAAGAAAATATATGTGTATGATTTGTTTTAAACAGCCGTAATCTTAAAGTGATCGAAAACTATAAACGTAATATTAGAAAATAAAACATTGGTGGGATTTTATGACCGTGATAAGAAAGCGATAAGTAAAGTACCAAGGTATAACATAGAATATTAAGAAATGGAAAAATAAATGTGTGGGTGAATTGGCGATAGCCTTAAGGAAATTCAATAATAAATGAATACACTTAACACTACCCTATAGCAGGAACTCGAATTCAGTTGAAATTATAGTTAAAAGTAATACATAAGAGCATTATTAATTGAAGTATAGTGAGTTGGATAAGTAGGAAAAACATAGGACAGTCATCAAGGTGGGACAGGCAGTCAAACAAATCTAAGGCAGGCAAACAAGATTGTGAACCAGAGTATGGATGTTTGGGTTGGCTAGCGGTCTAAATGCTAACTAATAGATAACAAAGAAATTAAGCAGCTAATCTAAGTGAAAAAGCAAAGAGTCATTAGAAAGAATTTTTTTATATAAATCTATCCATAAGAGTTCAGTAAAATGATACTAATAAACAGAGATCAAGGGTTGAATAAATTGATATCTATGTGTACAAGGTCCCAAACTAAAATGGACCTTCAGGAAAAGGAAGTAAGAGAAGGGAATGAAGATAAGGAGATGGAAGTAAAGGATAAAATAGAATATAGTGATATCATGGATATGCTAAGGCAAATGAGGGTTGAGCAACAGCAATTCATGAAAGAATACATGGACAGACAAGAGAGAAGGATGGAAGAATGGTGGGTAAAGATAGAAATAGACAACCAGAAAAGAATTGCTGAAGCCATGGAAGAAATTAGAAATGATGTCATCCAGAAATCACAGGCTAAGGACACAAGAAATGGATTTTACAGAGAAATTAAGTGGGATGAACAAAAAAGTATGGAGCCATGTGTGTATGACAAGTTAGATAGGGCTGAGAGTATAGATAGAGAGTCAGCAGAGTTTGATCTGATGGGAAGACATAGGGCAGCCAGAGAAGAGAATAAGAAAGTAGATGAAGATGTTGAAGTAATAAAAGTAGAAGAGAATAGGATGCTGATGAGCATGCAGTGGGATATAAGCCAGATAGTGAAGGCAGTAGAAAGATTGAACACAAAATTTGAAGAGAGGATAAGTAGGTCAGCCAATAACTGTGCCAATACCGAAGAAAGGGCATAGACCAAGAACCAATGAAGAATGTAGAGATATGGGCTCTGGAAATTGCATGGATTATCCTGTTGGCTTCCACCAATTTCTAAAAATACAAGTTTTTGCTGGAAACCCTGGAGAAAGCCCTATGGAGCACTTGGGATGCCTCGAGAAGTATTTCAAGTTTAGTAGGATGAATGAGGAGGCCAAGTTAGTGGTCACCTGCAGTCACTTGCAGGGCGAATCTCTAGTTTGGTGGAACTCACTGTACCAGAAACCCACCACATTGGCAGAGTATCACAAGGCTTTGAGGACCAGTTATTGGAGTGAGGAACTCTAAGAAGATATGCTGCATCAGATAAAACAGGAGAAAGGAAGACCAGAGGAATCATTTACAACATTCTTCCACCGTCAAGTAGCCAAGCTACGGATGATGACCGCAAACCCATTATCTGAGATGCAAATACTCTGGATAACTAGGCATGGGTTCCCAAAAGAGATAGAACAGACACTAATCAGTACAGAGAGGAAGATGGTGGACCAGGTGGCTGAGTTGCTAAGTGCATTGAATACCATCAGGGCTGACCAGAAGGAGGATGGACAGAAATCTAAACCGCCTCCAAAAGAGCCACTTATAATAAAAAACGGATGGGATCCTAGTGAAGAACGATGGCAAGAAAACTGGAGATATTCAACAAAGTGGACCCACGGAGGCAGGAAAATGGATGACAAAGATTGAAGACAGAATGTAAGTGTCCATATGACAGGACTGAATACTGAGAACTTAAGGATCAAAATACGCATTCCAGAGGAGGCAGAGGTGATGTCAATAGAGAAAGACAACCTCCAGATAAAACCTAAGTGTGATTACTAATCAAGGACAGATTCACTGGAACAAGATTGGAAAAGGAATTGGATCACAAGTAATGAAAAATGGATTTATGAAATTGGAAAATAGGGATCATGATAATATAAAGGAATGATGAGCCAGTAAATGGCCAAATAGTATAAAGGACTTTAGGATAAACTATAAAACATATGATAGGTAGTAGTGTGAGATTGTAGATAGAGGCTGAAGGTGTGTAGGTATAGATATTTGTAGGTGGATCTTAGCAGTATATGGTGAGCCTTCTCTGTTATGCATTCATGTGTGTTCTGCGTTCACCAAATCTTATTATAGAGAGAAGACAGGGACAGAGATCCCCTTCTCATAATGACTTACTGGATTAAGATTTCCAGTTAGATATTTGACAAATATTGTGAGTCAATGGATTAGAAACCGATGTATGGGGAAAGAATCCCTTTATAAAAATAAAATCTATCAGTAAATATTCTGAGCTCATGGATGAGCTGGATAAAAAGATGCCAGCCTCCCAACCCACCTCGGTATAGTGACCAGAGTTGTCACTTAGAGGGTTATCATTTGTAAAATGTGAGGTATGAACAGGTTTAATTGAGTCACAGAGATGTCCTGTGGACTCGAACCTATATATACAAGTAGAGGCAGAAATAAATGCATGTATTGTTTATAGCAAGACTAAATCGGTTTAGTAATACTGGTTGGGTCGTCAGAGTAGGGATGTAATTTGCCTGGTCGCCTCTCTAGAAATAATCTCATTACTAAATCGCAGTAGGAGTGCATGGATATAAAAAAGGTTCTAACAGTAGTTAGGAGCATCTAGCTTTCAATGCATTAAATTAAAATTTTTTAACAAAAAATTTTAAAGTAGGGCAGCGGTGTAATGTGATGATTGCACATATTGCGATCAGACATATAGATATTTAACATTCAAAGAATATTAAATATTGTGCTTGGAATTCTAAAAAGTGAGTTTAAAAAATTATAAACAAAGAAATGTTTAATTAAAAAAAGAGAGGGAATTAGAATCGATAAGATTCTTATCTTTTGCCCTCCAAAGTCGGGATTTTATAATTTTTTCTTAAATGCACATTATTATATTAAGTAATATTTACTAAGGCTGTAACCTTAGAAATAAGCGTCTGAAAAATTCGAAGGTAGGGACCTCTACAGTTCTTAAACACAAGCTTATGCTATGAAGAAGGATTCCCTCTTTTCTTCATAGCATAAGCTTGTGTTTAAGACCTGTAGATGTCCCTACCTTCGAATTTTTCAGACGCTTATTCCTAAGGTTATAGTCAGGATTTTGTGAAATGAAAATAAGTAAAGTTAGAAACATTGAAATTGTACATTACAAATTAAGTGATAAAGAAATATAAATAAAATGCAAACTAAAATACGATTTAGAAAGAAAAGTAAAGTTTGAAAGCCTTAAGCAGAGCAAAAATAGTAATTTAAAAACATGACCAAAAGATAAGGATCTGGGTTACAAAGTACACATTTGACGATAAAATGAAATGCATGTATGGAGTGTGTATGAAGTGGGATGAAGACAGCAATAATTAATGCTTGTCGAAATAAAATAAAAAACATTTATTAAAATCTGTTTAATTAAATAATAAATAAATAAATGTACATAGTGCTATGAAATTATATAAAAGTAAATCAATAGAAATGGCCAAAGGCATAGTAAGAAAGAAAGGTGTGAATAAAAGTGAAAACAAAGGATCGAAAAGACAAAGGACTGTGGAATGTTTTAATTAAAAAGTTTCATTTTGATGAGAGTTAGAGACTTCTTGTCGAGAGAGTGGTGGAAACACTGCTCCGATAATAAGCAGCCAGAGTTAACAAGATATGATTTCTAATGTCAGTGTCTCACCTAGAATGGCTGGCTAAGGCCGTCATGATCACTTGCTGTCCAGACTCACTGTGCTCTAATGGTTTCCATCTAGATGAAACA